>CAUYON010012379.1:0-58713 GCA_963573935.1 Arctocebus calabarensis | reverse complement strand
GAATGAACACAGTCCCTTCCACCGGGGGCAAGGTGAATGATCTTCCACCAGGGCAAGGTGAATGAATGTATCAATAAACGAACACAGTCCCTCCAGCCAGGGCAAAGTGAATGAATGTATCAATGAATGGACACAGTCCATTCATGGAATTGAGACCTAGGAAATTCACATGAAATTGACCTAGGCATAGAAAATGGGGGTTCCACATTTAGTCCTAAGTGTAAAGTGAAGGAGGCACCAAGGCACAGGTGTCTCCTTGGCAGTTGTCTGGCCTTTTTGGCTATTGGAGCCTCCAGTGGGGGTTGGAGGTCCCCCTCCTGCCTGTCATCCAGCCTTACTGGTTCTTCAGCTGACTGCCGCAGCACTGACACCACCAAGGAGGAGGCTGCAGGTCCGCCAGCTCTGCTGAGCTGGCTAGGGCACCAAATGTCCTGCATCAATTCTCCCTCTCTGGGTAGAAACCCTAACTACTGTTAGGGAAAAAGGGCAAAGACTTGATCTAACTGCTTCCTGCTGAATCGGGCGATGATAGAAGGGGCAGTTAGGGTTTCTCTGGAGGGAGAGTGATACAGGGGTTCATGGACTGGAGCCATCTTTATTGCGTGTGGCTTGATGACATTTCTGGGAAACATAAACCTGATTAGTATAATCAGTAATAGGCAAAGGTAGAACAGCGTCAGGTCAGAAGCACTTATTCAGTAATGCTAAAAGAAAACCATATTAGAATTTTTCTTGCTGTTTCCTAAATAATAACTTCAAACTTTCTTTTGGGCTCACAAGTGTAGGTGATCTGTGGTTGGCTGTCTTCATTGTCTGCCTTCGTAGAAGATGGAGGGTTCTAGGATTTTACTTGTGAATGATGTATGCAGGAATCGACTCCTATAATTTTAACAACTGTAGAAGAAGACAAGATAATAGGAAAGGTGACTTCCCAAGTTGGGGTTAGGGAAGGTGAATTAGAGGAGAGAGTTTTGATCATGACTAGATCTCCGGGGGGGAAAAGTTCCTGTTTTAGTTAGTATGTCCCTCCCCAAAAGGGGAGCAGGACTTTCAGGGACGATTAGGGAGGCATGAGAGAACAGCAAGTCATCCCAATTGCAGCTTAAAGGCTAGGAGAAAAATTTGGTAACTGACTTTCCAGACACCCCGTGTATAGTTATAGATTTGGGAGAAAAAAAGACCAGGGTTAGAGAGAAGTACAGAAAAGGTTGCTCCAGTGTCCAAAAGAAATTTTATCTCCTGGTGCTCCACTATAAGGCAAACCTCGGGCTCTTGAGGGGTGATGACACAAGCTGGAGCCATAAGAATTTGCCCCAGGCACCCTCAGTCCAGTTTGGGCTCCAATGGGGTCACTGTCCCAGGAGGCCTTTGCCTCTGGGGCCAGGCCACTCTCCAGTGGCTACCCTGGCATTCTAGACAGGGGCCAGGTGACTTGCCCAGCCAGTGGTACTGCTGGGGGCAGTCTTTTCTGAAGTGGCCAGTCTGACCACATTGGAAGCACTTGTTTTTCACACCTCTGGTTTCCCTCTGCCTCTGAAGGTTCCTCGTTTGTCAGAGTGCCATTACTAAAGCTGTCATTCTTTTCTGTTCCTTTCTCTCTTTTTCCTCCTTTCTCTCCAGGTCTCAGTTATAAAAGACCATAAGTGGCCGTTTTAAGAAGATTTTCCAGGTTATGGTTTGGGCCTAGAGCCAATTTCTGGAGTTTTCTTTGAATGTCTGGAGCTGCTTGAGTGATAAATTTGTCTTTTAAAATGATCTGACCCTCTATGGAGTCAGGTGTTAATTGGGTGTGTTTTCTCATTGCCTCCCTAAGCCTTTTTTTTTTTTTTTTATTAAATCATAGCTGCAATTAAGGGGCACAATATGCTGGTTTCATATACAATCTGAAATGATTTCATCAAACTGCTCAACATAGCCCTCATGGCATTTTCTTAGTATTATATGAAGACATTTGTATTCTGCATTTAGTAAGTTCCACCAGTACCCCTCTAAGATGCACCATAGGCATGGCCCCACCAATTACCCTCCCTCCACCCCAACCTCCTGCATATAATTGGGTTATAGCCTACATATGAAAGCTATACTTTAGCTTCATAGTAGGGCTGTATACATTAGATACTTTTTCTTCCATTCTTGAGATACTTTGCTAAGAAGAATGTGTTCCAGCTCCATGCGTGTAAACATGAAAGAGGTAAAGTCATCATCTTTCTTTAAGGCTGCATAATATTCCATGGTATACATGTACCACAGTTTAAGAAAGTGTCCAGGGCATCCCCTGTGGCTCAAGGAGTAGGGCGCCAGCCCCATATACTGAAGGCGGCAGGTTCAAACCTGGCCCCAGCCAAAAAAAAAAAAAAAACTGCAACAAAAAAAAAAAAAGGAAAAGAAAAGAAAGCGCCCAGCCACACAGCTGGAGGCAATGAAGTAAATCCATACGTTTACACTACTTGATTTCTCTTATTTTCTTGAAGTAGATGCTCTCTGTTCTTCAACATGAGATGTTTTCAATTTCTCTGATATACACTATGTCATGTAAATGGTAGAGAGATGGTCATGTAGCCAACTTAGCAAGCTAAGATTACTAAATACAATATGATACTGCAGATCATTTTATTCGAAGGGAAATGAGAAGGAACGATATGCTCAGCAGAGGGAAAACAGCAGAAGTGAAATGGCGTGAATCTCTGAATCCTTGCGCTGAATCTCACGTACGGTTAGGTCTTAATGGTTTAGCGCTGTACCTTTATGATTAATTCCTTGTTTGCTCCAAGTCAATTTCAGCAATTGTCAGGTTCTTTAGCAAAAGGAGTTTTTGCTGGTCAGCAGAAGGTTGAATATACCCTACTACAGCTGTGTTACCCAGTGCCTCGTGACTATGAAAGCAAGACTTAACCAAAATATCTCAAATGTTCAAACAGTTATTAGCCAACAGGCCTCCCAGTCATACACTTGTTCTGGTGGCTCCAAAGATAGTGTCGTCTAAGCTCTGGGGTGAACTGACTCATATCATGCGTGAAAGCTTTGTTCTACACCAAATATAATGATATTCTGAAAGCAGAATCAACCAGCCTTGAAATGGGGATAAGGAATTCTGCATGAGTCAGAGGAAAGCAGGGGCTGATGGGGCCAGAAGAGAGCCAGTCGCCTGCTCTGAGGTGTTGCACAGTGAGATTAGTGCAAGAGCAACGGGACCACGCAGCACACAAGCCTGAATGCTGCCCACCGCTTATTCATCCTGAAAAATTATTCCCATCCACAGGTGCCGCCCAATTTGTGCCAGTTGACAAATTCCCTGAAATAAATTTCAATAATGATACTTAAAATGCTAAGTTACTGCTTCCAGTGGCTACTGATTCTTCTCAGGGTACTTCAGATGTAATCTAATCATACCTAAAGTATAAATTAGAGTTTATTTGTACATGCACATGTAGGCAACACCATTTACATTGAAATAATTTTAACATAAATTAAGACAACAAAATATTAGGGGGCTAATTTCTGTGTATTCTCTGCCAATAATTGTTAATCTATACAAAAGTTTTAGCTATAACTAGAGTAATTAAACATGTATTTTCAAGACAAGAAAACTAATATAGGCTCAGCACCTGTGGCTCAACGGGCTAAGGTGCCAGCCACGTATACCTGAGCTGGCGGGTTCGAATCCAGCCCGGGCCCGCCAAACAACAATGCCGGCTGCAACCAAAAAATGGCCTGACATTGTGGCAGACGCCTGTAGTCCCAGCTACTTGGGAGGTGGAGGCAGGAGACTCGCGTGAGCCCAGGAATTAGAGGTTGCTGTGAGCTGTGGATGTCACAGCACTCTATCCAGGGTGATAGCTTGAGGCTCTGACTCAAAAAAAAAAAAAAAAGAAAGAAAAGAAAAAAAAACTAATGCACAGAAATCTACTTAATAGTTGGGTGACCTTGTGAAAGTTGTTTAACCTTTCTAACTATCAAATTTTTCATCTGTATAATACAGTCCTTACGATAAATACACATACCTGACAGGTGTAAAAGTCTTTCCTCAGTGCCAGGCATTTAGGATGGATTCAATCATGGCAGTTTGAACATTTCCAAGCGAAATGTAAATTAATTAAAGAATTTTGTTGTTGTTGTTGCAATTTGGCTGGGGTCAGGTTCGAACACACCACCGCCAGTATATGGGGCTGGCACCCTACCCACTGAGCCACAGGTGCTGCCCAATTAAAGAATTTTTAAGTCTTCTATTTAATATCTGATGTTATTGCCTCTAGACAGTAATAGAATTTTACTGTGAAATAAAGAGATTTTACATAAAGTAAGAGATACTCTAAGACCAATTTCTCCAAAAAAAGGAAGCTTAAAGTGGTTTTTGACTTGCCAGAGATTGCATAGAAAAATCTTCTTATAGCTAAGAGTCTTCTTACAGACAAGAGTTCAATGTTGGCCAAGAGAAGCAGAACTAGTATATTTATTACTTAAATCCTCTTCAAGTCTTAGCTAGCATAACTATTCTCAATGGACTACGTCCCTGGAATGTCCCATCCCTGATACCTATGTTCCTTCGCAGCCGTCCCAAGGTCGCTGCTGTGGCAGGTTGCTCTTCTCTCGGGCTCTCTTCTCTGTCCCCCTCCTGCAAGTGTGGTGAACGGCATCACCCCAGAGGGTTACGTGGTCCGTCTTTCTGGCATGAGTCCATCACTTCCAAGCCTGGCCCAGTCCCAGGTTAACTCCACACTGATTCACCAGTTGACATGAAGTTTCCAGCCCTGGGGACAATAGGAGATAAAAGGAAATGGAGATGGCAGTGAAGAATCCCAAAGTCAAAGGCACACTTCCAACTCACGGCCCGAGACTCAATTTACAAAGAATATGCAGCATTAATGCCTGTGGAGGTTGTGAATTTTACAGTGTATACTGAGTCATTTGGGACCTGTACACAATTCCAAGCACGAACAACGCATTAAAAGAATTTTAAATCGCCCATGATTTTTTTCCCATTTCTGAAATCCTCACATCCAAACACTTTTTCTATAAAATTTCAGACTTGAAATGATTGTCAGAGGTTCTAGATCAATCTCCCAGATAGCATCCACCTTTGTCGCTGCTCCCTCAGAGTCTTCCTCTGTTTGGACAGAGTCCGTTATTAGAATTTCCTTAGTCACATTCAACAAGAATATAAAGGAATACAGAAATATTCCTTTCTGTAGTTTTCGGGTATTAGTCAGAAAGTCAGTCCTAAACCCACATCATTTCAAAGTTGGCAAGAATCTCGAGTCATTCGGTCTCTGGAATGTCCCCAAGGAAATCAACCCTCCTTTCCATTTTAGGGCCCATAATATTTAGCTTTTGCTGCATAATCAATTGCCCCTAAAGAACAAATATTTATCACTTTTTATGGTTTTGTGGGCCAGCATGGTGATTATTCCAGGCTGGCCAGCTTAACTACTGCTGGACAGTCTAGAATGGCCAGTGCATGTGTCGGGCAGTTGTCAGGCTGCAGGTTCTAGGGGCAGCTTCAGCTGAGCGTATGTTTTTGTGTCATATGCCTCTCATCCTGCAGCCAGCCAGCCTGGGCTTCTACACGTGGGGGTCTCACGAGGTGGCAAGAGAGGCGCTTTGCAAGCCTTTGGTGGACTCTATTTGCCAAAGTAAATCTCAGGATGTGCTGTTGGGTGGCTCTTCCTTTCCTCCCACTCCCAACCTAGAGCCTTCCCAGAACCTCAGAATGTGATCGTCTTTGGAGATAGGGTTGTTGCAGATGTAATTAGTTAAGTAAAAGCAAGACCATGCTGGATAGAGGCTGGCGGTCCATTCATCCAGTATGACTGGTGTCCTCATAAGAAGAGAACACACAGAAACGCCCCGGGGGAACGCCATGTGCCCGCTGAGGCAGAGCTACGTCTATGAGCCATGGAACCCTGAGGATTGTCGGGTCATTAAGAGAAAGGCATGAAACAGATTCTCCCTGGGAGCCTACAGAAAGAGCACAACCTTGCCAAAACCTTGATTCCAGACCATTAGCTTCAAAAACTATGACAAAATACATTTCTGTCGTTTTAAGCCAACTGGTTTGCTATTGTAGCCCTAGGAACCTAATACACGTGACCAAGAGATTCAAGGGATGGATCAAACCTAATGGGAAGAACTGAAATGTGACATTGCAAAAAAACAGGCACATGGGACTGGGGAGAATGTGGGGCCATGTTTGCAATCTACTGTGCAAAGATTTCTATCGTATTTCCCTTTCATCATCCTTTCCAGGATAACTCCTCCCAGTTCCTGCAACAAGGTTTCAAAACCTCTTACGCAGAGGCTGCTCTTTCATAGTGTTGGAACTTGTCCACCTCCCTCTTAAAAGGCAGGCCTACAATTGTACTATACTACAGATATTTTCTCTGCAGTAGTGCTGTTGTTAGGCTGTTTTTGACTGCAAACGATAGTAACCTGACTAACAGGGGCTGAAGGCATAACACTATTTATTGTTTTACTTAACAAGAAGTCAAGAGATAGCTGATTCCAGGTTTGGCAATTCACAATGTCAGGTGTTGTGTTGACATTTCTGAGATCCTTTTAGCTTTGTTGCAAGAGGTCTGCCTGAGCTCTGAATGTATAATAAATTTGTGTTATTTTATGTCACTAAATTGAGGATAATTTGTAACAACAGCAGTAGCAGTTCTTTTTTTCTCACTCCTCTGTGGACAGACAGAGGAGTGAGAAAGAAAGGAGTTTCCTAACTTGCCTTTGTCACATCATCAGGAAAGAAACCGCTTCCCCAGGGTCTCTCAGAAAAATCCCTCAGTCTCTGGCCGGAAATGAACTCTGCAGAAAGCACGTTTCTGTTTTATCAGTTATATGGTGGGTTCTAGCCAGGAAGGAAAAGTTTGGGGATGAATAACAGGTGCAGTTCTTGGGCAGCCAACCCAGAGTATCAGACATACCCTCTCCAAGCACAAGACACTTAGTGGCAAGTCCTTTTCATGTAAAGAACCTTCAGAGGTGACAAAGAAATTGTAAACAACTCTTTGAACTAGCAAGTTATGTCATCAGCATAATTAAACTTGAGGTCTCTGAAGTCAGAACAGGTAAAAATAATCTCAGCTTATAATTTACCAAATGAGTGACTGTGGGCAAACAGCTTAACCTCTCCATGTTCCACATTCTGCATCTTAAAAATAAAGACCATATGGTGGCACCTGTGGCTCAAAGGGGTAGGGCGCTGGCCCCATATGCCAGAGGTAGTGGGTTCAAACCCAGTCCTGGCCAAAAACTGCAAAATAAATAAATAAATAAATACAATAATAGTACCTGCTCTAAGTGTTGTGAAGATAAAGTGGACAGCACTCATTATACACCTGCCTCCACCCCCACGACGAGATAAGGAAAGTCTCAGAGATGTTACTGCATATGTATTTACATAAACTTGGAAGAAATATAAGACACTATTAAGACTAACTATTGTGGAGAGGACAGAGGCTTTCTAATGAATATGTTTTATATATTTGAAATATGTGCATAATCTAGTTGGAAAATGTTTAAATTTCCCATTAACCATTTAAGTCAATTAGGTTCAGGATTTCACAGAGTTGTAAAAACAACATTTTCCAAAATGTTAATAGTAATTAGCTTTGAGTGACTAAATTAAGGGTATTTATCTACTTTTTTTTACTTTTCTGAAATGCTCCTATGGCAGGTGGCAGGATGGCCCCCAGTGATACCTGTGTCTAAATCACTGGAACTTGTGAATATGTTAGGTACCTGGCAAAGGGAAATTAAGGTAATATATGGAGTTGAGATTGCTAATAGTTGACCTAACAATAGGGAAATTGTCCTAGACCATCTGGGCAAGGCTAATATAATCACAAAATTTCTTAACGGTGGGAGAGAGAGACAGAGGGGTAAGAGTGATGACTGGCCGCTGCTAGGGGGGGGGAAGGGGATTCTGAGAGACAGTGAGCCCAGGAATGCAGGCCTTGAATCCTTCCCCAGAACCCCCAGAAAGGGACACAGCTCTGGAGACTTCTCCATTCTAGTCCAGAGAGACCCAATTTTGACCTCTGACCTCCAGCATTGTGAGATAATAAATTTGTGCTATTTTATGTCACTAAGTTGAGGATAATTTGCAACAACAACAGTAGAAAACTAATGCAAACCCCTACATATGACATAATGAATGAGCATTAACAATAAGGAAAAAAATAAGATTTGAAAAATTGTAGACATACATGCAAACTTGATGTTTGCCCAGGGTACTGTATTACACCTGCTTAAGAAATCTGTGTGTGTGTGAGACAATCCACATCCAGCTTTAGCCTGACCCTGGGGCACATGGGCATCTTCAAAAGGCACAAGGAGACAAGTCTGTGCTCCCAGACTTCCAGTGTTGATTTTTTTCTATTTTCCTTATTACCTAGTCCTTCTTCTACTACCCCAAGAGCCCAGCCCTCAGCAAAAGTGCCTATAAGAAAATCAACCTGAAAATAGGAAAGACATATATCAACACAACATCATTGTTAGGAAATGTTCTGAGGCACTAGACAGAAATCTGTTTCTAATGTGATGTACCTTGCTTTCCAGAGAACAGAAAATTGCCTGCTATAACCGCATTGTCATGATGACAACGGGGAGAAAAACTGCATTGAAATTCCTTTGTGTTGCATTGTACCTTTGAAATGTAGGGACCTCTAAAACCTTTACATTGTAATAGCTTGATTTTTTTTTAAAGATGGAAAATAATAGCAGATCTTCTTTTAAAAACAGGACTAAGTAGTTCTTTTAAGAAAAATGTTTAACTTAAACTTTTTCTTGATGATTTATTTTCTTCCTGATTATTATGCATCTTCATTGTAGAAAATTGAAAAAATATGGACTATGTAGAAGAAAATATTAATCATTGCTACTAAGAGGAAATCATTGCTAAAAACTTATTACAGTTTCTCCCATTTCATAAACTTTTTCATAGTAAAAAATATACAGCGTATGCAATTTTTATCTTAATTCTTCCTGTTGATATTAAAACAATAGCCTTTCATTTAGAATATAAAATTACATAGCCTTGATTTTTATATTGCTTAACTTTCATATTTGTATACACTGTGTGAATGTACCAAAACATACTCACACTTCCCGGTCCTGAATAATAAGACTGTCTATAACTTTTCATCTTCATAAATAAAGCTGCAAATGCATGAAGACTTTTTTACATTAAGGATTATTTCATTGCTTAGAAATAGGTCAGCTGAGCTGGAGTGTATGAATATTGTTATGAATTTAAGTCATATTGCTGTAATTCCTTCTAAGGATGCTTATATACTTATCCTCAAGCAATACTTAATAACATGTTAGGTAGATCACCAATTCTCTCAAGTACTGAATATTACTACTTTTAAATTTTTGTAAATTTATCCAGGCACAGGGGTGCACACCTGTAATCCTAGCACTGTAGGGGGCCAACGCAGGAGGATCACTTGAGCTCAGGAGTTTGAGCCCAAACTGAGCAAGAGGGAAACTCTCATCTCTAGTATAAATAGAAAAATTAGCTGGGCATTATGTTGGCTCATGCCTGTAGTCCAAGCTACTCAGGAGGCTGCAGCAGGAGTATCACTTGAACCCAGGAGTTTGAGATTACTATGAGCCAGGCTGAAACCAGGACACTCCAGCCTGGACCACAGAGTCCACAGACTCTGCCCCAGAAGAAAAAAGAAACTATATAACTTTGAAAAGCAAAAAATAATATTTCTCTATTTGTTTTGATTTTTAATTGGATTGAACATTTTAAGTAAATGTCCTCTTTTGTAAATTTTCTAGGCACATTATTTCTCAATTTGCTTTTTAGAGTTAATTTATTTCAATTTATGGAAAGGTGAGAAGATAGAGGGAGACAAGAGCTATAGTTTATTACATGGTTCATTTCATATCAGACATCCCCAGAAAGCAAGGTATGACCCTTCCAAACGTCACCCCAAAACTCAAGGTTTGCATTCATAAAAGATTGCCTAGTGAATGGCAAGAAATAAGTCACTAGTCAGCACTTCCCTAAAAAAATTCTTAACTCTTGGGAGCAAGTGAGTGGTTCAGAGGAAGTATAAACATACCTTATCTAGAAAATCTTAATAGAAGGAAATGGAGGTAGGCAGAGCAGAGATAAGGACACACTACAGGACTGAGGAGGTTCTATTGCATGCCCAAGGAGATGATTCACTGTAAATGAGAGATTGTCCCTTATTGGGCAAGATTATATGGTGTGTATGTATATACATACACACACACATACATGCCACATACCTATATGATATCAGCTCCCTCAGATTTAGAAAGATTTATAAATTTGCCCATTTAGAATGATGTAAGTGCAGCAAAATGTTACTTCTTTTTTAGAACTCTTTAAAAAAATAGTAAAGAGTTAGGTAGTCATCTTCAGAAGACCACAAGAAAGAGACCGTGTATATCACTTGGAATGACTTTGGTTTCAGCTAACACAGAACCCAACTAAAACTGGTTTAAACATAGGGTAGCAAGTTAATCACCTCCAGGGTGACCAATGCAGTGGGCCTACATGACTGGACTCCAGTCAGCATCTCTGTGATTTTTGAAGCTATCATCTGAGGGTTTTCAGAGAGCTCCATTACTCCAAATATCATGTCCTCAGACAACAGTGGCCAATAGGAAATGTTGCCAATATTATCAAGGAAGAAATATATTTCCCTGAAGCCCACAAGAGAATTCACTTTCCAATGAACTGGTCAGCATTGCTCACAAATCCCACCCAAAGCCATACCAAAGGGGAACAGGATTGTCCCTGGGCTGGACTAATTGCTCCCCAAAACCTAGATGAAATCCAAGTACTGTTGGTAAGGAAAATTGGAAGAATGGCTGAAGTGTTGGTACCCAATTGTGTCTATCATATCATGTCTTTTTAATTTATATTCCAGAATATACTTTACATACTATTTACAAAGCAAATATTTATAGACTAAGTTAATAAATGGAAGCAGATATTTGGAAGAGCTTTGTAAAATATCACTGATTTACTACTTTTACCAAGAGCATTCAAGAACTATGAAATATTATTCTGTTCTGTATAATGTTAAAAGGCAACACTCAACAAATCAAATTTATAATTACAGTAGAATTATAAATTCTACTCTATAAGTTGACCACCCAAAGGATTGTACTAAAAGGGTCAACATATAGAAGTGGTCAACATAAGATACTAGGCCTACTGTACTGATATGTACACATGGTGCAAGTCTGGTCTATGAAAATTAGGTCAACTTAAGTAGGTTGTCAGTGTAGGGAAGTGTCAACTATGCAGGGTCTACTGTAGTGGTTCTCAACCTGTTGGTCACGACCCACAGGAACTGTATTAAAGGGTTGCAGCATTAGGAAAGTTGAGAACCACTGGTCAACTGTATTTCCTTGAATAAAGAAATATCCTCAATTTGAAACATCAGAATTCTTTGACATAAAAAAACAAATATACAAAATTAGATTGTATGGTTTGACACATTCAAAAGTAAGTAGGAGGACACATTCAGAAGAAAAATGTTCAGAATTATGTCATACTACCTTTACCAATCACTTTTAAAGTGACATCGACACTGATGATGCTTTTCTTATTTTCGTATAATTAAGCTACCTAAATAGCACCTAAGTAAGCTTTTCTAGCACCTATCAGCTTTTCTACCTATATTTGTTCTCTAAGATCCCATGGTAATATGGACATAACCGTGTTGCTCTTGTATCACATCATTTCTTCTGTAAGTTGGACTCCCTGCCTTCTCCTTGGGAGGACACACAGGTCATATTCAGCTCTGTAAATCTAGAGGCGTGTAGTAGGTACTCTGTAAACTATTTGCTCACTGCACAGGCACCAACGTGGAGTGCATGCCAAGCTCTGTTTCACAATATTTATGCTCCCTAGTTATTAAGTAACTATCTCTCACTCCAAATCCACTCCTCTGTACACCCCGCTTTGCCACACAGGGGTGGGGACTTGCAGCTCCCTCTGCCAATAGGGACAGGATGCAAGGCTGGAGGAGGAAGGAGAGACTTACTCTTTCCTATCTGTTTTCTGTTCCGTAAGCATCACCCCAGCAATATTTCTTCACCTCAAGCACAGCTGGTCTTTCTTGTAGCTGCAGCTGAACCCAGTTGGCAGCTTTTTCAACACTCAAAAACCAGCCTCATCAAGGCCCACCCCAGCCCTAGGGACCTCCGCCCCAGCCAGGCCAGCAGCCCCTCTTCAGGCCTGCCCTAGTCCATTTGGAATGCTATAACAAACAAACATGGACAGATGGCTTATAAAAAGCAAAAATTTATTTCTCACAGTTGTGGAAGTGGAGGAGCTCAAGGTCAAGGTGCCAGCAGATTCCACATCTTGCTTCCTGGTCCACAGCCACCTTTACACTGTTAACCTCACATGGCGGGGGAAAGGAGAAAGGGAGCTTTCAGCAGTCTCTTTTTTTAGGGCACTAATCCCATTCATGGGGCATCAGCCCTCACAACCTAATCACCTCCTGAAGATCCCGCCCCCAAATACCTTTAAATTGCAGATTAGTTTTCAACATATGACATTGGAGGGACATAAACATTCAGTCTATAGCAAGGCCCCTCTCCTGAGCCTGGAGACACCAACCAGCCAAGCAGGCCCCTCCTCAGAGGCCTGAGTTTCAGCTCAGCAAGGTGGTTTCTAAGAATCTAAATTTCAGGTATTCCAGCCTCTTCTTCTTCTCTCAGGCCTATCTGCTTCTTGCAGTTGCTACCACCATGGTACCTTAGCATTCTCTTTTGAATGGTTTACATTACCTAGCTAACAACTTTATATGTAGTGAATATTTTCATTTTAAACTTTCTCAAATCACACAGTCTCTGACTGATACAATTTACAATTTTCCCCATTTTACTTATCCGTGGCATGACTCATGTATATCAGCTGAGCTATGCATTGGTGCCCCAGGCTAGGCAAATATGGCTCAATATTATATTTCAGGGAACTCTGGAGTTTAGTGGTGCTTGGGGGAGGAGTGCAGAAAACTACTGATGGGAGTTCTTAACCTTATCACTATTGCCCTAAAATGGATCAAATTTGCATCAGCAAAGCAAAATCCCTACAGGTACCTAGGGTCCTTTCCTGAGAGGTGATTTAGCAATCATCTATCCTTACACCCCTTGAGGCATCTCGCTCTCCCAACCCTTGGTAAAGCACCCTTTTCATTAAAATGCAATATTCCCACACACAAAAATCCAATAAATCACATTTCTATCCCTCTTGCTACAGTTTCAATGATGTTTTACCATTCCTTAGAGTTTGCCAACTACTCAGCTTCTCTGCTCCCTTGATGTAGCTCCAAAGATAAGCATATGGGATATTGTCCTGCATGAAGTAGGAGCTCAACATTTCATATTTCTGAGGATGTTAAAAATGTTTCAAAAACAACAGGCATACAGAATCATAATCATTAATACCAAGGGTTAGGCATTACTCTAAGCAGTAAGCATGGATCATCTCATAGTTCATGAGGAAAGAACCATCAATATCTCAACTCAAATAACTTGCTCACTTTCCTTTAGACCAGGATCAAACCCAAGGAAATCTGGCCATTTACCTCCCTATTATACAAATTCATTCTTATACCAGACCTTGACAGTAAGCAGCTCTGGTCCAGTAGCTTCACAATTCTCTGGGAAACAAATCCAATCCAAGACTTCCATTTCTTTAATTATTTTGGTTCAAAACACCCACAAGTGGCCTGTGGGTACTAAATGAATCTGAAAATAAAATGCTTCTAAGGAAACTTTGTTAAGCAATGGTATAAGAGTGGACTTTTTGAGTAGACCCTTGCAATTTGATCTTTATCAAGTAGCTCCTTAAGGCGTTTATGACAAACAGACTTTTAAGACATAGTAACAATTCCTTAAAAGAATAGTACACAGGATTAGGCAAATACAATGGGCAATTTCTCAATGCAATGACACAAAATAAGTGATTTTTTGACAGAGACCTCCCTGGGACTATGGTGTTCTGGGAGGAACCAAGACTGAGAGTTGCCCATTACTTGATGCATAGGAGTTGAACAGGTAAAGTGTCAGTGTTGTTCAACTTCTATCAAGTCGGATGTCAAGTATAAATTTTATCTGAGTCAATCTTCAAAAAGACAACAAAAATCAAAAATGTAGGCAATGGTCTGATACTATCAGAGAATAGCCTGAAAATCAATTATCTGGGACTATTACAGAGGATGCTATATATTGATTTTCAACTCTTCTCAATTAACTTCCATAGACTGTGTCTCTAAGCAATGCTAAAATCATATCCAGGGAAATGGTATTATGATCTATACAGTCTAAAAGGTTCAAAAGCAGAGTAGCATGAAATAGAAGGTGCATACACACACACACACACACACACACACACACCTCTCTCTCACACACACACACACACATCCTGGCCCTGTTTGCCCAGAGATCTATTTTGTGGCCTCTGTATCTTGGCTTTATATAGTAATGGGTTGACCCTGCAGTCTATTTTTTGGACTTTCTTGTCAACTGGCTGCCTGCCAGGTCAGTCAATGGGATTCACTGGAGAGATTAGGGCTGAAGGGAGGAGAAGCCAGGGGACTTCTCCCACTGCCCCTCTAACCCAGGCAATATTCCAGTGGGTAAAGCTCCTAGTGGACAGACCCACTGTGGCTCCAGCTTCTGCTGAGTGTCTCCAGCCCCAGGGTGTGGTAGCACCATGGGCTCCCTTTGATTCAGGAAAGTAATGTCTCCTACTGGTAATTGCTGAGTTACCTCCCCATCTCCAGTTGAACTTCTCGGCTCCTTCATGGCCTGTATAACCAAATTAAGTGTTGTCTGTTAAAAACACCAAAGTCATTTCTGTGTTCCTGGCTAAAAAGTGATACACAGGGGAAAGAGCTTCCTTTCCTGTCACTGTTTACCACATGGAGGGAGTTCCATAATGAAAGCATCCTGCCTTCTCTCTGTACCCACTGATCCACCTACGGAGGGGCAAATTAATTTGATTGATGAGTATGGGAGGGGAAAGCAGCCATGTGGAGCCTGTTCCTCTGCCCTTTCTTTTGGAAGTCGGCTCACCTTCTGTGAGTGTGTGCTGTGCTCTGCGGTCAGCTATGTGGTGGAAGGGTTGGGCCTTCAAGAGGATGCTTGTAGATTTCCAGGGTAAGTCTGCCTAATTTTAAATTTCTGAATTAAGAAACCCACTTGCCTGCAGAAGCAAGTACATTGTGCTCTATCAGCATTATCGGTAATCCAGGCACTATTTTGATTTCCCCATCTGTGTCATTCTTGTTTCTTGTTATCTTGATTGGTTCAGAATTCAAACAGGGAAGAGAGTCCCTACGGGTACCTCTCAGAAACACAATGTGCATAATATTACCATATATTGTAATTAATCATATTCCTACATCATTAGATCAATTAAAAAATAGTAGCTAATTCTATAGCTTACACTATGCCAGGAATTATGCTCAGTGCTTTACATATATAATTCATTTAATCTTCACAACATACAATATGTATCATTAAAAGTCTTATTTTACGGCCAAGAAAATTTAAGAGATGTTATATAACTTGGCCCAAAGTCACACAGATAAACAGTGGTAATTGAAATCCAAAAATGAGGCTATAAGATGTGTGCTCTGAAGCACCAGGTCGTGCTGTGGACAGTTAGATTTTTTAACGAATGATTCTGTACTTTCTCTAATGTGATTTCATTTTCATTCTTAGATGCATTATTTACAAATACTTCCTCTAACTCAGCACATAGTCTTGACTTTTACTCCACCTCAATGATAATGGAGAACTCTATTATCTCTTTCTCAAACAATTGATTCGCACTAAAGATGCTACTATACAATGTAGATTGTAGCAAAGATTTCATGTGAGATGGAGAAAGGGATTTGCATCAAGTACCTGACACCAAACTACTGTGCTTTATGCAAGGGAAGCATTCCTGGAGATGCTATCCTTCTACTCAGGCAGCATGAAAGATAATTATCCCTTAGAAATAAATGTACGTTCATACCGTAATATTTTTACATGCTTTATTACAGAAGAGGTTATCAATATTTTATATCATACTATTTCAAATGTGAATAGTTCAACTTTGCATGAAATAAAAAAATGTCTAACCCTTCCATATGGCATCCATAATGAGAACAAAGGAAGTGTTCTTTTCCATCCTATCCAGACCAAGCTGCCTCTTGCCTCCAATTACTTAAAATCTTAGCATCCAGCTGGCCCCCCATGCAAAAACTTTCATCTTTTATTACACACACAATTTAGTTCTACTTCCTCTAGACCAGCTTATCTCTACCCACCATGAGATTCAACAAAAATTTCCCCAGCCACAGGGGTTCACTCTTTTTAGAAAAGGGAAATGAGTAGACACAGATAGTTTAATAGTTTTGTGTTGGAGCCAATTTATACCAACTTGTAAAAGCCAACTGCTAAATTTTCAGGAATTTTGCAAATGGTTTTTAAACACGGCCATTATCAAAAATTGAATTACTTAAATTTACAATTAAATAAATTACATCAAAGCAAATATTGTAAATACTGAAAACATACTGCTTCTATTTCACATTTTGCTATTATCTATGCTCTTGAAGTTATTTGCACTTATTATAGCTCTATGGTGAAAAATCTACATAGAAGTGTTTTCCTGTGCATCATTTCCCAACTCTATGTTCAATGTCATATTGGTGGCTTGAAATGGGCTATGGTAGAAGAATTTATGTTATGGAAATTAGTAAAGTTTATAAATTAGAGGCTTTTTTCCCCTGGAAATCCTCCTGTTAAAAATTTACTAGCATAACACTAGATATTTTTCCTTGGGGCACAAGTTTTTATTAGGTCACTCACATTAACTGCCATGTGAGTTATATTTAGTTCACACTAGATTTGAGCCCTGGCCTCATGAAGCATATGTCTCTTAACTTAATAAAATACCATGAACACCCCCCCAAAAAAAATTGTTTTCTACTGTTGCAGTCAACGTGCAAGAGACATGTGAGTTATATATGCTTCACTAGGCCCCAGGCTCAAACTAGCATAAGTGAAATACAACTCACATGGCAGTTAATGTTTTAATAGATGCTTGATACATGTTGGTAAATAGATGCACATGTATTCATACACATGTACAAACTTACATATATACATATGGAAATATATCAGCATTGTTTTCCTTTCAGAAATACTGCTATATTTTCTCTAGCAAAAAAAAATTAATATATTTCAGTAAAAATAGTGCATATTATTTTTCCCATTGGGATACAGAGCACACGATTTCATATAAAAAGTAAATCTCAAACAATCCACTGAACTCCTTTTCATGTAAACAGAAAACAATGGAGAAAGGGACCCAATAATGCCCACTGTGGAGAACAGGCACAAAGGCTCTTTGAAGAGCTGGGAGGAAAATGCTGAGTCAGCCCCAGCCCCCCCCCCTCCCCGGGAGCACATTTATGTTTTTTAAATTACAGGTGGTCAGCATAAACATTCTCCAATACTAGGACACACTTAGAAACCTCTCTAAATAAGAAAAATAATATTTTAAATTGCAGGGAAGGATAGCTCATTTCTACGTAAGAGAGTAAGAAACAGCAAATTTGAAAATTTGAAACTAGAGAACTGAAGGCTGATTCTGTGATGAAATTTTCTCCAGTGCCAGGTCATGTGGACAAAATAATTGTTTTGAAAAATGCAATGACACACTATAGGGAAGTATTTTATCACCATGCTAATGCCACTATACAGTTGTAATGCTGCCTAAGACCCCAAAGAGCAGAGACACTACCACTTTCTGCTGTGTGTGGTATTCCGGCAATCTTATGTCTGCAAGTGCAAAATTCATTTTTATACAAATTTTTAAATTTGTGTCTTTTATTTTGTAGTTATAAACATTAAAATAAACATAGGAGAGAAGCAGTTCAATTTAAATATTTACAATGTTCCAATCTCTCTATTTTCATCACCAGAAAGATATAAACATTATGCCCCAGGGGTGCATTGCAAGCGTTCACAGTGACATTGGGGAGACACAACTAAGTGTAACCTGCAAAACCTGCCTAGCCGGTTTGGAGTGCAAACATGGTCACACATTTAATAACCCAACTGCCACAGCCCTGAGTTATATAAGCTCTTTCTTTCACCAGCACAGAATGTAGTGGAGGGAGGTGCTTGCTCCGTTAAAGGAGGACCATTTGTACGTCACAAGACAAAATTGGAGACTTTGATCAGAGCGATGTGTTTACAACTGCTGTTCCTTCTATTGCTTTCACCAGGGCTTATCATTATTGAGGATGAGCTTTTGCTTTTGATTGCTAAGTCATCCTTGCTGAGTCAGATCCTTGCAGAGGCTTCCAGTGATACCTCGGGCTTGGGATGCCAAAGTTTCATCTCCTTTAGTTCCCAATCACAAACCCACGGTGGCAGAATGCCAGGTCAGAGCTTGTGGGCAAGTGCTGTCAGGAACAAACAGTCCCCACAACAGGGGCAGTGGGAGTGACCCCAGGTCACTCGTCAGACCCTCCTTCCCTCACATTGAGCTCCCATTCGGGTCCTTCATAGCTTTTGTGATGGGGGAAAGAGGCACCAGGACCTTCTCAATCTATCAGAAAAATTATACATTAAACTACAGAAGGAAAGAGGATGATGTCTTCATATCGTCTCAGGATATTCCCTGGCCTTTCTGCAAACACTACTTCCCAGGGCATTAGTTCAGGACTTGGAGGGGTGCTACAGGGGAATGGTTAAGGAATGGTCCATGCTATAGGTGGAAATTCACCTTGCAGTTATATAACTAAGAAAGAATATCTAAGTTGTTTCTCCAGAACTTAAAAAAAAAAAAACCCTCTGTTACGAGGTAATATTCTATGTCTACAAAAACAGATGGCCACATTTGTCCCCTTAAAATGTACTGTCTGGCCAGACATGCTGCATCTTAAATAATTTAGAAGCTATGATAAATGTAAGCACAAATTCGGTAAGAGAATAGAATGCAGGGCAATTAGCTTTGACTAAATGGATAAGGACAGCCTTTCAGAGTCAAAGATGTGAGGTCTGGGACCTAAACTGTGGATTATGAAAACACAGGACAGAAAGGAATTTATGGGCAAAACAGCCTACAGGAAAAGGATGTGTAAATATGCTAAAGTAAAGGTGAATCATATGGTTGATAGAAACATAGATTTCTTGGGTAGCCAGGAATAAAGGGAGTTGAGAAAAGAAAGTACAGTGGAGACCCAATTTGAATTCAGATTTGAATATCATGTTGAGCTTGAACTCTAATCCAAAGACAATGGGAAGCCACCTAAGGATTAAGAGCAGAAGGAAGAATGTGTTTGGATCTATAATTTAGGGAGATAACGGATATCTGTGCAAATGATGGACAGACGGGAGGCTGAAGGCAAGAAACTGTTCTCAACGTCCAGAGTGGAGGTGGCCCAGCCCTGAGAGTAAGGCAGCAGTGATCAAAAGTGAGAAGTGGATTCTAGCAACGTTGCAGGACAGATCAGCAAAAACTGGGCACCAGCTGTACGCAAGCCGAAGTGCAGAAGGGAAGTGATGGTGAGGTCTGTAAGCTCGGGAGAATGGATGAAAGTTCTGCCCAGCCATACCGGGAAGCATTAGGGGGGAGAGTTGTAATGGGGCTAAAATAATAGATCTTTTGGAAATATTGAGTTGGAAGTGCCTGCAGGAAATTTTGTGCAACAGCATTTTCTAAATTCACTTTTTACAAAGAGAGACAACTGGCTTTATTTGTCCCTAGGCTCAAAATGGTAACGAGTATGCTGTAAGGACAACTAGATGCTCTTTGACAAAATTTCCCTTTGGAAACAAATATTCTGCTACAAAAACATTTCTGGCACCAATAAAACAGGATATGTTAAAAAAATTATATATTATTTTTGTTTGTGTATTTATATAATGAATGAGACACTACAAATTGACACAGAAGAAAAAGAATACCTAATAAATAGCAGGGATTCACAGTTGGCTATTTGGAAAATATTTACGGAGTTAGTGCTTTAGTATCTCACTTCATACCACACACCAAATTAAGTTAAAGAAAAAATAAAGTAGAGGAAAAGGAAAGTGATTATTGATTGATCCAACCTCTGGACTTCAAGATGGGAAATATTTTGCACACATAAAGAGAATTTTAAAAAGCAAAAATTAATAGCTTATGAATAGTGAATTGGATTTCATATTCTATATCTCTCTCCTTAATAAACAACATTAACTGAATTTAAAAGACTTTAAGCAGTAGTATTGAAACATAAGTAGTGAATGTGATAAAAACTAGTATTTATATATCATGTCTAATATGATTCCTTAAGAAAATCAGTGAGAAACAAAACAAAATGGAAACATTTAGTGATATACAATAAACAAGTATTTTTCTTCACTTAGAATAAAGGAGAATTTATATATTTTTAAAACTATATGAAAAAACCTAATGCCAGTAATTTTGCAATAAAACAGGCTGTCTCAAACATAATTGGCAAGAGCACAATCTTTTAAATATTTAAAAAGCAAATTGTTTATCCTGATTCTGTTAACACAATCTAAACAAGCTATCCAGGAAGTACACAATAATTCAAACACTTAAACATCTCAACACTTACCTTTACAAACATTTAAAGATGTATATATTTCAAAATATCTATGCTGCAGGTGGCGCCTGGGGCTCAGTGGTTAAGGCACCGGCCACATACACTGAGGCAGGCAGGTTTGAACCCTGCCTGGGCCTGCTGAACAACAAAGGACAACTGCAACAAAAAGTAGCCGGGCGTTGTGGCAGGTGCCTGTAGTCCCAGCTACTTGGGAGGCTGAGGCAAGAGAATCGCTTAAGCCCAAAACTTGGAGGTTACTGTGAGCTATAATGCTTACCCAGGGAGGGGGCATGAGGGGGAATAACACTGAGGGGGCACAAATATCATATTCTAAGGTGTCATTATTGATTTCTAGAGCTATACTTTAAGTGAATGAACACAAATAATAGAATGAAGAACCTGTATACGTATATAGAGTTAGTACTGCCAATGTATAATGTGCATCCTTATTTTTCCCTCAAAAAAATGCACATTATACCCAGCAAAATACAGTATATAGTTTCTTCTTCACTAACACCTGATAACATTACATATTCTGAACTTTTCCAACTTTTTATTGATATATATTTTCATGCCTACTGGAACTATTTGCCAATTCAATCCCTTTCCAGGAAGTTTTATAATATCATTTTCCAGAAAATTTTTTATAAATATCAGGAGAAAAAGCAAATGAACATGTGATTCTAAGAGTTCAATAATTCATGAAGGATATTTTCTCAAATAAAAAGTCAAAATTAAAAACTGAAGGGGATGAATCAAAGCTGAAATATAAATACAAATAAAAATTTCATGTTCTTTTTTATTATGAAATCATAGCTGTGTACATTAATGCAATCATGGGGTACAATATGCTGATTTCATATACAATCTGAAATATTTTCATCAAATTGGTTAGCATAGACTTCATGGAATTTTCTTAGTTATTATGTTCAGACATTTATATTCCGCATTTAGTAAGTTTCACTTGTACCCTTCTAAGGTGTGGTCCCACCCATTACCCTCCCTCCACCCATCTTCCTCCAATCTCTCCCCTCCCTTTCCCCACATTCCTGTGCTACACTTGGGTTATAGCCTTCCTATGAAAGCTATAAATTAGTTTCATAGTGGGGCTGAGTACATTGGATACTTTTTCTTCCATTCTTGAGATAATTTGCTAAGAAGAATATGTTCCAGCTCCATCCATGTAAACATGAAAGAGTGAAAGTCTCCATCTTTCTTTAACTCTGCATAATATTCAATGGTGTACATATACCACAATTTATTAATCCATTCATGGGTCATTGGGCAGTTTGGCTTCTTCCATGACTTAGTGATTATGAATTGGGCTGCAATAAACATTCTGGTACAAATATCATTGTTATAATGTGATTTTTGGTCTTGTGGATATACACCGGCTAGAGGAATTAGAGAATTGAATGGTAGGTCTATTTTTGGATCTCTAAGTATTCTCCAGACATGTCTCCAAAGGAATGTATTAGTGTGCATTCCCATCAGCAGTGTAGAAGTGTTCCCTTTTCTCCACATCCATGCCAACATCTCTGGTTTTGGGATTTTGTTATGTGGGTTAATCTTAACTGGAGTTAGATGATATCTCAAAGTAGTTTTGATTTGCATTTCTCTGATGATTAAGGATGATGAGCATTTTTTCATGTGTCTGTAGGCCATGCACCTGTCTTCTTTAGAGAAGTTTCTCTTCAAGTCCCTTGACCACCATGAGATGGGACCACTTGTTCTTTTCTTGCTAATATGTTTGAGTTCTCTGTGGTTTCTGGTTATTAAACCTTTGTTGGAGACACAACCTCCAAATATCTTCTCCCATTCTGAGGGCTGTCTGCTTGATTTACTAACTGTGTTCTCGGCTGTGCAGAAGTTTTTAGTTTGATTAGGACCCAGTAGTGTATTTTTGATGGTGCTTGAATTGCCAGGGGGTCTTCCTCATAAAATATTCGCCCAGGCCAATTCCTTCAAGGGTTTTCCCTACACTTTCTTCTAGTATTTGTATAGTTTCATGTCTTAAGTCTAAATCTTTAATCCAGTGAGAGTTTATCTTAGTTAATGGTGAAAGGTATGGGTCCAGTTTCAGTTTTCTACAGGTCACCAGCCAGTTGACCCAGCACCATTTGTTCAATAGGGAACCTTTTCCCCACTGAAAGTTTTTAATTGGCTTGTCAAAGATCAAATAACAGTAAGTAGTTGGGTTCATCTCTTGGTTCTCTATTCTGTTCCAAACATCTACCTCTTTGTTTTTGTGCCAGTACCATGCTGTTTTCATCACTATCAATTTATAGTATAGTCTGAGGTCTGGTAGTGTGATTCCTCCTGCTTTGTTTTATTTCGGAGTAATGTCTTGGCTATTCGAGGTTTTTTTCTGATTCCATATAAAACGAAGTATTATTTTTTCAAGATCTTTAAAGTATGACAATGGATATTTAATAGGGATTGCATTAAAATTGTATAGTACTTTGGATAGTATAGACATTTTGACAGTGTTGATTCTTCCCAGCCATGAGCATGGTATGTTTTTCCATTTGTTAACGTCTTCAGCTATTTCTTTTATTACAGTTTCATAGTTCTCTTTATAAAGATCTTTCATGTCCTTTGTTACATAAACTCCCAAATATTTCATCTTCCTTGGCACTACTGTGAAGGAATAAAGCCCTTGACTGTTTTTTCACCTTGGCTATTGCTGGTATATACAAAAGCTACAGATTTATGAGTGTTGATTTTGTAACCTGAGACACTGCTGTATTCTTTGATCACATCTAAGAATTTTGTAGTTGAATCCCTGGGGCTTTACAGATATACAATCTTATCATCTGTGAAGAGTGAAAGTCTGATCTCTTCTGACCCTATGTGGATACCCTTGATCGCCTTTTCTTCCCTATTTACAATGGCTAAAACTTCCATTACAATGTTAAAGAGCAGTAGAGACAATGGGCAACCTTGCCTGGTTCCTGATCTGAATGGAAATTATTTCTTTTTTTTTTTTTTTTTTGTAAGACAGAATTCATTCACAGAAAAGAAAGAAAAGAATACAGAAAACATTAAGGCACCTGTTAGAGGGAGAAAATTCTAGTGGGGAGAGAGAAGCTCTCTCCGTTTCTAAATGGAAATTATTTCAATTTAACTCCAATCAATATAATATTGGCTGTGGGTCTGCTGTAGATGGCCTCTATTAGTTTAAGAAATGTCCCTTCTATACCCATTTTCTTAAATGTTCTGATCATGAAGGGATGCTGGATATTATCAAAAGCTTCTTTTGAATCAACTGAGAGAATCATATGTTTGATTTTTAATTTGTTTATGTGCTGAATTATATTTATAAATTCACGTATATTGAACTAGCCATGAGACCCTGGGATAAAACCCACTTGGTCATGGTGGATAATTTGTTTGATGTGTTTCTGGATTCTGTTTGTTAGGATTTGTTGAATATTTTTGCATCAATATTCATTAGTGATATTGATCTATAATTTTCTTTTTTTGTGAGGTCTTTTCCTGGTTTGGGGAATCAAGGTGATGTTTGCTTCATAGAATGTGTTGGCTAACATTCCTTCTTTTTCTATATTTTGGAAAAGGTTGAGTAATATAGGTACTAGTTCTTCTTTAAAGGTTTGGTAGAATTCTGATATGAAGCCATCTGGTCCTGGGCTTTTCTTTTTAGGGAGATTTTGTATAGCTGATGCTATTTCAGAACTTAATATAGGTCTGTTCAACATTTCCAATTCATTCTGGCTAAGTCTAGAAAGGTGACATGCTTCCAAGTATTGGTCAACTTCCTTCAGATTTTCATATTTCTGAGAATAAAGTTTCTTGTAATATTCATTAAGGATTTTTTGAATTTCTGAGGAGTCTGTTGTTATTTTGTTTTTACCATTTCTGATTGAGGAAATTAGAGATTTTACTCTTTTTTTCCTCATTAGGTTAGTCAAAAGTTTATCTATTTTATTGACCTTTTCAAAAAACTAACTTTGTGATTTATTGATCTGTAGTATAATTCTTTTTTTTCAATTTCATTTAATTCTACTCTAATTTTGGTTATTTCTTTTCTTCTACTGGGTTTGGGATTGGAATGTTCTTCCCTTTTCAGTTGCTTAAGGTGTCCCATTAAGTTGATAACTCTTCTCTTTCCGTTTTCTTGAGGAAGGCTTGCAGTGCTATAAATTTCCCTCTTAGGGCTGCCTTTGCTGTGTCCCAGAGGTTTTGATAATCTTTGTCTTCATTATCATTTTGTTCCAAAAATTTGGTAATTTCCTTCTTAATCTCATCTATGATCCAGCTATCAGCATAAGGTTATTTAGCTTCTCTGTTTTTGTATGAGTATGCAGATTCCTGTTGTTACCAAGTTCAACTTTTATTCCATGATGGTCCAAGAAGATGCAAAGAATAATTTCTATTCTTTTAAATTTGCTGAGGTTAGATTTGCGACCTAAGACATGATCAATTTTGGAGTATGTTCCATGGGCTGATGAGAAAAATGTGTATTCAGTTTTGTTAGGATGAAATGTTCTGTAGATGTCTGTTAAATCCAGTTGTTGAATGGTTAAGTTTAAAACTACAATTTCTTTACTTAGCTTCTTTTTGGAGGATCTATCCAACACTGCCAAAGGAGTGTTAAAATCTCTGACTACTATGGAGCTAGAGGAAATCAAGTTGCTCATGTCTGTTAGAGTTTCTCTTATAAACTTAGGTGCATTTTGGTTGGGTGCATAAATATTAATAATTGAAATCTCATCATATTGACTATTGCCCTTAACAAATATGAAGTGACCATCCTTATCCTTCCTTACTTTTGTTGGTTTAAAGCCTATTGTATCTGCAAATAAAATGGCAACACCTGGTTTTTTTTTATTTCCATTTGCCTGGTATATAGAAGACTTTCCCTTCAACCTGACTCTATATTTATCTTTTAAGGCAAGATGAGATTCTTGTATGCAGCAGATTTCTGGCCTGAGTTTTTGTATCCAGTCAGCCAACCTGTGCCTCTTTAGAGGACAATTTAAGCCATTCACATTAATTGAGAATATTGATAAGCCTGGTGGAATTTTGGGTATGGAGTTTTTCAAAAGTCAAGTGGACATTTTTAATCCTTTCATCACTGTGGAAGTTGGAATTTGATCAAAAGTTTCTGAGTGAGTTTACTTTTGTGGTGAAGGATCACGCTGGTCATTATGAAGTATAAGTCTGGGAATATCCTGGAGAGCTGGTTTAATCATGGCAAATTTCTTCAACATGTGAATGTCATTAAAGTATTTAATTTCTCCATCATAAATGAAACTCAGTTTGGCTGGATACAGGATCCTGGGTTGAAAATTATTTTGTTTTAGGAGATTAAAAGTCAATGACCACTCTCTTCCAGCTTGAAAGATTTCAACAGAGAGATCTGCATTCATTCTAATATTCTTCCCCTTGTAGGTTATGGTTTTCTTATGTCCGGCTGCTTTCAGAATGTTCTCCTTCATATTAACTTTAGTGAAGTTAATTATGATGTGCCTGGGGGATGTCTTATTTGGGTTGAGTGATGCTAGGATTCTGAAACTGTCTGCTATCTGAATTTCAGAATCTCATGGCACGCCTGGGAAATTCTCTTTCATAATCTCATGAAGAAGAGCCTCTGTGCCTTGTGAAGCAACTTCATCACCTTCAGGGATCCCTATAAGGCAAATATTGGTTTTCGTCTAATTATCCCAGAGCTCTCTGAGAGGATGATCCATTTTGCTCTCCATTTCTCTTCCTCTTTGAGAGTTTGGAAGCATTCGAAAGCTTTGTCTTCAATGTTAGAAATCCTTTCTTCTGCTTGCTCCATTCTGTTACTCAGGGTTTCTACTGTATTTCTCAGACTTTTGAGGGCTGTGAATTCTTGTCTCAATGTGTCAAAATCTTTGGTGATTTTGTCTTTGAATTCATTGAATTCTTGAGACAACTTTTGAAATGCTCCTTGAATTTCTAATTCTAACTTTACCTCTATTCTATTGGTCTTATTTGCAATCCAAATTCTGAGTTCGGTTTCTGATATCTCAGCCATCTGTTTATGAATGGGATCTTCAGTTGTGTCCACCAAATTGTTCCTTGTGGGGATTGACCTACTCTGGTTATTCATGTTACCAGAGTTTTTCCACTGACTCCACCCCATGCTTATTTTACACCATTTGGCTAGATGAACAGATAAAGAGAATTTGGTTTGGGGGTTCCTGGAGTAGTAATTGGCCAGTCCTTTGCCCAAAAGGTGGGACTGCTGTCTGTACCTTTTCTCCTAGAGGTTTGCCAAGGACCTGTACAGAGTGGCATGGCCTGAGAAACTGGGGGCCTTCTTGGTGTGGTGGGGCTAAGTGGCTCTGTCTTGTTTTCAGCTGGTCTCTCTCCTACCCTAGTGAATCGGTTACTCTGGATTGAAGTCTCAGCTATGGAGAAATACCAGCAATTAAGTCACCCTGTCCCCCACAGGCAACAATTGGAAAAGGAAAATCAAACCTTCCCACAACCATACACCCATGGTATCACTTTGGATAGTCCTCAGGTGATTGGCCCAGTTCAAGAGGTCCAAATCCATTGTTCCAGTCAGCACTGGTCTCAGGTGGGAGAGTTCAAAACATCTCCAGCAACTAGATATCAGGGGTCTACTGGCAGCTCAAGTATGACTCACTCTGGTGCTCCTTGAGGTCAGAAGGACTCACCCAGCAAATAATTTAGTCTGTGAAGGTTGATGTCTCCTTTCCCACCTTGCACCTCTGTCATACCCAGTCACTGGTAACACTGCAGGGCTGTGACCCAGTTCTCTCCAATGAGCAGATGCTCCAGGGGTTTGCCCCTGCCTGAGTCACAAGGAGATCTATGTCTCCTCAGCCAGGCCACCACTCTCTGCCATTATCTGTCAGAGGAAGGAGAGGCCTGACAACTTCAGGTGCTTAATGGGGGCTGGGGCAGTTCACTCAGTTCCAGCCCTGCCCCCAATTGATGTTGCTGACAGAACAGAACAACTTCTCAGAATTTGTTTCTGTCCCAGCTATATTTCCCTGTGGATCAGAAGCTGTTTGAGTTCACAGAAACTGCAACTCAGCCCTGTTTGTGCCACTGTCTGGTCTTGGCTGGAGTCTGTGTTGGGCAGGCACTGTCAGAGCTCACACTCATCTGTGAGTTCCAGCCTCTGCCTGCCCACCTTTGTGTCAGCTATGATCCCCTGAGGGCTGGGTGCGTCTGAAGCTCAGTGAGCAGTCCTCTGGGTCAGCCTCATCCTGGGAGTGTGCTGTCTCTGAGAGCATGTATTCTAGTCCCCACTCTACACCTAGGCCCCTTTACTCACGGGGCCTGTGTTTCTGTCCCAGATCTGTTCTGCTAGTGGCTGCCACCAGAGAGGTTCAGCCTCTGATTGCCCAGAGAAACTGGGAGTGTCCTTTCAAAATGTCCCCAGGGGTGTGATCCCTATTGTTCCTGCCACAGCAGCTGTTGCTCTGTGCCTCGGGGCACTGCCTCTCCTGTACAGTTCCCTCTCGGTTGACTGCCTTCTCCTTACTCCCATGCCAGAGAATCAGCACAGATCAGGAACTGCCTATGCCCTGTCCATTTTCTCCAAGGGTGTCCACATCCCTTGAGAAAATGTCCAAGAATCTGGACTCCATGGGCACAGGCTTCCAGACCTCAGGGTGAGAGTGGAGGGGAGTGCTTGGAGTTCAGAATTGCAGGTAGAGAATATATACAGTTTTCTAAGGTTTTATGCCTGGGAGAAGAGTCCCATGGCAGCCTAGTAGGGGAAGGAGGTCTGGTTTTTAGAGGGTCTCTCCCAGGATAAAATAGGAGAATATTTGAACTCTGCTCACTTGTTTGTATGGAGTATACTGTGAGCCGTTCTCATGGGGGAGGGGACTTCCATCCACTTGGTGATGGATTTTGAAACCTTTTGTTTTTATCCTTGGAGTTGCAGCTGGCCTCAGCAGGGTTGATGTGCATTCTTCAACCTTCTCTCTTGGCCCATGTCCAAACCATCGGCTTTCTTGCTAAACTTCTGTCCTTTAACTCTCCTTCTGGACAGGAGCCTCTATGGAAAGCTGGCTCCAGTCGGCCATCTTGCTCCACCCCCAGAATTTGTTCTTCCCAACGTCATGTTCTTATTAGGCAACCAGAGGCAAACCAACACTAAAGAAATCTTAAAGTTCTACTCTTATGTTAAAGTTTTAGGTTAACAAGTCTGTATGTTTTCCTTAATAAATTAGAAACATTGTAATTCCTTCTTTGTGTCTTCCAAAGGAAGGACAGAAAAGTATAAAGCCTTCATGGAAATTAATAAATATTGCCTGTTAAGCCTTTTTTTCATAATCCATTTATGTAGCAAATCAAGATTAGCTCAATAATTTGTACATGGTTTTATGATAAATTAATGAGCTCAGGATACTAAGACGCTTTTATGTAAAGGAAAATGAATCCACATCTTCCATGCTACAAATGTGCTTGCTACTGGAACTTCATAAAAATTAAAGCTACAGTAGTCTGTAAATGTAAATATTAATATTATTTTATCCAAGGGAATATCAAACATGATTATAAACTATTACGTACTCTTGCCTGCCTACCAACATTGTACTCAGCTCCAGATGTAAGTCTAAAGAATAGCTTACTGATATATTAAATGTGACTTTTCAGATTTAAAATTTGATTTTAAATTAAAATAAAATGCAATTATAATTATAAAATTATATTAAAATTTTGTTTTTGTTCTTATTTCTGCTATTTTTGTTTTCTAATCTGTTTATACTTTCTACTATTGAAAATTAATAATAGTTGTATAAACTGTGTCTCTGTTTGGTCTAAACATTGGAATATATTCTAGGTAACTTCACCACAAACTACATGGAAACTTTTAAAAATAATGTCTACACAAACACATAGAAAAATAAAACTAACTGGCAGATTATATTCTAAAGCAGTAACGAAACTGTTTTGAATCTTGATCTCAATAAGACTCTCTCTGTAAAATAAAAAAATTTTCTAGAGATTTATTAATTTCATATTAGATGAACACACACTTCATATCCTTTTATTTCCATAACTTTTTTCAGATGAAAGTAGAAAAAAGACTACTTTGAATTAAGGGCATTTGAAATTGACAATGCTTGACCATTTGCTTTTTAATATTCAATGATTCAACTAAATTTATATTTATAAATGTAATAATAAATGAAGAAATGATCTCTTTAAAAGCCAAAGTATGCATATTAACAAAGTAATGCAGTGATTTTAGATATTCAGTGCCTGCGGCTCAGTGAGTAGGGCGCCGGCCCCATATATCAAGGGTGGCAGGTTCAAACCTGGCCCTGGCTGAACTGCAACAAAAAAATAGCCCAGCGTTGTGGCGGGCGCCTTTAGTCCCAGTTACTTGGGAGGCTGAGACAGGAGAATTGCCTGAGCCCAGGAGCTGGAGGTTGCTGTGAGCCATGAAGCCATGGCACTCTACCAAGGGCAACAAAGTGAGACTCTGTCTCTAAACACCCCCCCCAAAAAGCCAACAACATCATAATTATACTTCTTTTTATGAAACAAATTCACATAAAAAGTGTCACATTTGTCTGAGATGAAATTGTGTGACTGGTGAAACAAAATAGACTCAACACCATAGATCATATTGTTGGGTACATGAAGCTCATATAAGTGACATATTCTATGTTTAAGAAAAGAAAATAAATACCTGCAAACATTTTCATCGTCTTATGTTTTATTCTGAGATTTTGCTATAGTCAAATGTTTTTAAAAAGTAAAGCCATTCATTTGATTTGTAAATTCCTTATTCTGTCACTGGAATAAACACTATTTTATGAATATAATTCTTTATTATATATAGGTAATTTTCACTTAATAAAATAGAATGTAATTCTTTTTATATATTTATGAATTTTATCTCATAATATTTTGATTAAAATTTTTGCATTTATACTTATAAAAGACATTGTGGTTTTCTTTTCTTTCTTTTTTTTTTTTTAGCACTGTCTTTGTCTGCTTTTAGCATTAGGTAAATACTGCAGTAGCTTCATAAAATGAATTGAGAAATATTCCCTCTCTTCTGTAATTGTCTAGAATTGCTGTTAATTCTTCTCCAAATAGAATTCTCCAGTGAAATGATCTGGAAATTTCTTTTCATGGCCTCAACAAATTTCAAATTCAATTTAATTAGTAGTTTAAAGACTATTCAAATTATTTATTGTATATTAGGTAAGTTGTAGTTTGTGCTTTTTAAGGAATTGGTTCATTTCCTCTAAGTTGTCAAATGTATGTGTATAGAATTATCTGTAGTACTCCTTTGTTATCATTTTTATGTCTACACAGTCCATAGTGAAATTCCCTGTTTCATTCCTGACACCAGTAATTTTAGTCTTTTCTCTTTTTTCCTTTAACATTCTTTGTAGAGGATTGCCATTTTTTTTATTTTATATCTTTTTGAAGATATGGCTTTTGTTTCATGAATTTTCTTTATTGTCCTTCCATTTTCAATTTTATTGATTTCTGTTTGTATTATCTCTTTCCTTCTACTTCCTCTTGTTTATTTTGCTCTTTTTTTTTTTTATAACCTTTTCAGGTGGGAGCTTAAATCGTTCAGAGTATGAATAGTAGAATTCATAATCGTAACTCATTTATGACACTATGTATGTGACATTGTTCTATATGCTTCACATGTAATAACTTATGTATTTCTATTTAAACCTCACAATAACTATAGGAAGTAAGGTCTATCTGTCACTTTACAGACAAGAAAAGTGAGGCATGAAATGCTAACTTTCTGAAATTACAAAGTGATAGAGTTAGGATTTAAATACAGACAATCTACCTTAAAGTCTGTGTGCCTAACCACTATGCTACACCAGTTCCTAAAGTTAAAAACAAGTTTTGACATTGAAGGCATGGATTTCAGCTATCTAGAAAAATACACTTACATTTCATTCTCCAAGGAATCAGAAAACAAAGCATCCCACTCTTAATTCTACTATCTGCTCTTAAGCATTTCTTCCATATGTATTAAATACACCCACTGATTCCACAGATAAGCTGCTGGCCTGAGAAGTAGGATGAATGTTCCCTCTGAAATGGTAGGAGGAAACAGAGCCAGGAACAGCTAGTGAGAATGCACATGATGGAAAACCTCACTGAGTCCCCCAGCTTCTAATGTTCTCGGTGCAAGGGCATTCCAGGATAACAGAGCAAACAATTATCTTCTAGCAGCAACAGTATCTCTACTAGGTCTGAGTCAGATGCTCAGACAGTTGAGTGTGCTGTGAGGAAATAGGAGAACAGGGCTGGGGGGTAGCAAGTTGGCTTTGCTTTGAGTGTCACCCTGTGTGTCTGAGCAGACTGCTGGGATACCTCGGTCTGAATGAGAGGAAGCAGGCGGCCTGACCCTGCTTGGTAGATTTCACTGGACATTTATTGGGGCTTTCAAAACTTCTTGTTTGAAAGAAGAGAATTCAGACTCCACGGCTGCAACAAAAAAGGTGGTCATTTGGACAGAGAGCTGCAAGACAGATCAATTTTACCCTTAACTCGTTCCATCTCCAGGTTTTGAATGTCTGCCAAATTCTTTAGGTTTCTTCAAGGTGACCAAGCCAAATAATTCACCAACTTTCTCAACACTCTCTATGACCAGTACTTCCAAGACAAACTGTGTTGTGATAAGGAAAAAAAACTCTCTATTTACTCCCCAATGCCAGAAAACAATTTTAAATGAAATTAAGAAAATGTGAGATTAGCTTTTCCTCTTATTATTTAAGATAAAATATTCGTCAGATCGGGTTTTTGGCAGAAGGGAAATCTCAAAGTATGCTGACTCCTCTCATTAGCTCTTACTGAAAATGGAATCTCATTTCTCACACACATTCCCTGAGCATCTTATTCCATATGTATAGAAAAAGACATTCAAAAAGAAATACCTATAATTGGCTCTATAAATTTTTCTACTATCTAATACATAGAGAAAAACTAGACACAACAAAATTTCTTGTAGGTTAGAGAAAAACATTTCCTTTCATTATTACTGTCCATTTGTGCCAATATGAAGAGCTTTTTCTACAATACAAAAATTTTCCCCAGCTTTATATCCAATTTACCAATAAAGAATCACAAAATGCAAAAATACCTTGAGCTTGTACTAGATGTATAACAATATGAAGGAATTAATATTAATTTGAAGGCACAATAGTAATTTTCGTTAAGTTTATTTGATCTCATGAAGAATGAAGTAGCCCATGTAACAGAAGAGTACATAAGGTCCACAGGAAAAAAAATTGTTTCAATGTCTTTTATAGCAAAAATGCCAGGTAAACTATTGGGCACAAAACGATTTTGCAAATTTAATAAATTTAGAAGTAAACATCGTCTTTTATTTTCTGTTTACTCAATTTCTTTGAGTTTCACCAAAACTCTCAATGAAGCACATCTCATGTAGTTTTATAATTGTGTTCTGGGGATGGACAAGATGAAGAAGTAATGGGGATTATGGGTTCCTCTCTCCCACATCAACCTTCTACCAGTGTAGATAACGACCAGTGTGGGCAGGGTGGTAGGACTGACCATCAGAGGTACAAGGGTAGGTACCAGTGGCAGAACTAAGAATAACCAAGAGAACAAGAAAGGCATAGATCTGGAGAAGAGAGAAAACTGTAAAGGAAACAACAATAATTCTTCTTTTCCAAATATGTGTACACAGAGTGGAACTGCAATGCAAGATTAATTTAAGAATGTAAAACTGGGGCAGTGCCTGTGGCTCAAAGGAGTAGGGTGCTGGCCCCAAATGCCAAAGGTCACGAGTTCAAACCCACCGCTGGCCAAAAACTGCAAAAAAAAAAATGTAAAACTGGCTGGGGCACGGTGGCTCATGCCTAATCCTGGTACTCTGGGAGGCCAAGGAGGGAGGATTACTTGAGCTCAAGAGTTCAAGACCAGCCTGAGCAACAGGCTTGTTTCTACTAAAAATATCCAGACATTATGGATGGTGCCTGTAGTCCCATTTACTTGGGAGATTGAGATAAGAGGATCACTTGACCCCCCAAGAGTTTGAGGTTGCTGTGAGCTCTGATGTCATGGCACTCTACCTAGGGTGACAGAGTGAGACTCTGTCTTAAAAAAAAAAGAATGTAAAATTAACATCCCTACCAGATTATACTAATTACAAAAGGATAGCCTTAGCCCATGCCATCAGTGTTAACATCAACAGTAATAGAGTGGTTGGGTCAGGTGCCTCCTGGCAGGATGCAGGGAGAGTAACACACCACTGCCACCAAAGCCACAAGGAGACAAGCCCGCACTGGGCGACATTCCACTGGCCTGTGCTATTCAAAAACGTCCATGTCATGACGTCCAAAAGAATGTTTTAGGTTTAAAAAGCCTAAAAGGACCTGACAACTGAAGACAACACACAATCTCGGGAACATTAATGGGACAAATGGTAAAATCAGGATAAGGTCTATAGATGAGAGAATCATTATTATTTACTATGAAGTTCCTGATTTTAATCATGGTACTGCGGTTATGTAAGGTTATGTGTTGTTTTAAGAGAATACACTTTGAAGTACTGAGGAGTAAGAGGCTTCATGTTGCCAACTTTCTCCCAAACAATTCAGAAAAAACAATGCAAAGAAAGGAATAAAGCAAATACTGTATAGCAAAAATGTTCTTTGTCAGATTCTAGCAGCTTTTCTGTTAGTCTGAAACTACATTGCAACGTTTGTTTAAAAAAAATGTAATGCAGAACTTTAAGGTGAATATGATGTCCCTGTAGTCTGTGGGAAAATGGGAAAAAGCAGCTCACCCCCTTCATGAGGAGTCTTCTCAAAGACACGTTCCAGTTCCTAGCCGTGCTTCCACATCTCACTGTTCATTCTTCTTCTCTCCAGTACCCCCACCCCACACTCAAAGCTCAGTATCAACTTCCATTTCCACTAAAGGAAACAGTGCAAGGCTTTGGACGCAGGAATCTAATTCTCAAAGACTGGGTCTAGCCAAAGACAAAGGAAAAGATATGCCTCCTCCTTCTCCCTGCTCAATTGGAAAATAACTACTGTATCCAACTGCTACAACCAGCTTGGCACGTGTAACAGTGGTTACAGCGCCAACCACATACACTGAGGCTGGTGGATTTGAACCTGGCTTGGGCCAGATAAACAACAATAATAACCTCAACAAAAAAATAGCTAGGTGTTGTGGCAGGGTGCCTGTGGTCCCAGCTACTTGGGAGGCTGAGGCAGGAGAATCGCTTTAACACAAGAGTTGGAGGTTGCTGTGAGCTGTGATGCCACAGCACTCTACTGAGGGTAAAATAGTGAGACTCTGTCTCAAAAAATAAAAAATAAATAAATAAAACTGCCAAAACCCTTTCTTTTCAACACACACAGAGACACACAAAAGAATAAGAAGCGATTTTTCAGGAACAATAAGGACCAGATTCATACTGAAAAAGAGAAAGTTCTATGAAAATTGAATAATTTCCCAGCAAGGAGACAGCATTTTCCATTCCAACTGCTCTCATATTCTTCCAGTTTCCAAATGCAGAGAGGAGCTTGGTGGTGGTTAAGAAAAATCCATCATTTCAATCAACAGAGTAATCTTTCCTTGATTTCCTAATTTGAAACCCTGAAAGACCTGGAGAAAGCTCTGAAGTCACAGATTTTCTGTTCCTTAATTTAAACAAATATTTTAGGTTGGGTGTTCCCACCGGAGCACAGCAAGAAAGCATATGGTCCCCCCAAGTTACCTGCCGGGGATGTTGGGGTAGACAGACACAGTGAGAGTTTGGAGCCGCCACGTTCCACCTCACCTTTGGGGTCTTTGTTCAATGCCATCTCCCTTTCCTGTTACAAGTCCCCAACCGTAATGTCTACTCTGTTTTCTCCCTTTGTAATGTCATCCCATTTCACCCTTTCTTTCCCTTCTGGTTGCCACCATCCTCATTCAGGCTGCGTTGATCATAACCTGAGCCCTTAAGGTAAAATTAATCAGTCAGAGAAAGCATTGAGAGATAAACAAAATCCAATCGGGTGTCATTTAAAAAACTATGCTTTCTTTAAACTCGAGGCAGAGAACAGCCTTGCCAAAATGGAGCCTCAATATCAAATGCATACAGGAGATTTCCCAAAGCAACAATAGAAAACAAAGAGATGACACGTTGCAATTCCTTGGACGCCAAATTGATAAGTAGAAATGCAACAGAACAACAACAAAAACCTATACCTGTAAGTCCTAATAGAAAGGAAAAAATGTGAAAAGAATTCAGAGTAGAATGGCACAGCCACAGTAACAGACTAGGTGAAAACAACCAAATGTACCAAATGTGAACTACTATAGTAGGGGAAGCATTACGGATAACTTAAATTGGGGGGACTCAGGCTATTGATAGCCAAAGGTGTAAGAATTTCAAGGATATCTATAGCTCTAGAACTCAAATATCCCAAATGATATCGCTAGTTAATGTTCAGCTTCAGTCAACTGAGACCGTGTTGCAGCCCGTATAGCCTCTGGCTAGGAGGAGTGATGTATAGCTCAATAATGGAACACCCAGGTGGAAAGGGCATGGAGAGGGATTTAGCTCTCCTAACAAGCACGAGAGCTCGGGAGATGAGAGCAGTGGGGAATTGGCAGCCTCTACACCTGTGGTGTTGAGAGGCACGAGATCAGCCTTATATTAGGCTGGAGGAGAAGGCAGTTGGGAGCATGCCCTGACTCTGTCTCCTCTCCTGCTTGCAGAACACCAGCACAGTGTCTCTCTGCTGAAGATCACCAAGCTCCACTGAAGACTAAGATCTATCTTTCTAAAAAGATTGCTTTACTCTCTCTAAGACTCACGCTCTCTTCCTCTCTCTCTCTCTCCAGCTAAAGTAGATAGCCTTCAGGCACCTCCGCATCCGGAACCTAGTTAATCTAGGCCCGAGACCTGGCCAGTCCTGGGCCCTGAAAAGAAGTGTCAGAAGTGACATGTGACAAGACTGTAACCTCCAAAAATACTTAACAATGCTACTCTAAAATTGTTTGAATGGCAAAATGGTTTCTGAGATAATGAGTACCTTTAAACCTGCAGAATTAAATATATACACGAGTAAGTAAATTAAACCTATAATATTAATATTTATAGTAAGGTTTAGAAATAATCATATTTAAGAATGTGAGCAATTATGAAAATATCTGTGTGATTCCAAATTAAATTGATGTGACTGATTTATATTAAATTTTATATCAAAATCCATCATTATCAGACTATTTAAGAAACCTTGACACTTATCTTTTATATGTTACATTTATTCTATTACAATGGTTACTTAAGTATCTAAAAAGCTTTTTCAGATGACTAAGGAACTTAACAGAAGAGAGAAAATTTATCAACTTCACCTGTGTGGTGCAAAGGAGTAAGGGAGTTCACGTTTATAAATAGAATCAAACATTAATCAAACACCTTTCTTTAAAACCGACCATTAAAATGTACTATTAATAAATTTGTAAGTAGAACAAAATGACTACATTGAATTTGAAAATTCAAAGAACTATGTTACATATAAATTTAATACATTGAACATTCATTTTTTAAAAATAAAGTTTGCTTAGATGATCTTTTTGGCACCCTACAACCACTCTCAAGAACACAGAAAATCTCCATTGAGTGGACCTTCTCTTTCCCTTACCATTTTTCCTCACAGCATAGTTTCTGCGCAGCTGAGAGACTGATGTTCCCAAAATACCATTTTGTAAGTTCTCTTTTCAGAAATCTCTGATTCTTTGCATTTTCCTTTTTACTTGGTGTGAATACAGGGGGAAAAAATGAGAGAGAAGACTTTTCTGTTTTTGCCTCATCTCTTTGTGAGGCTCTTGTTCACCTCCAAGATTCTATTTGCTTTTATCCAAGAAGTCACCTCAATAAATTACTACCCCATTAAGTTAATTTCAGTCTCTATTTTCTACTGTACTCAAGTCAATATTATATTCAATTAGATTTAATAAGTTCTTTTCAAAGCGCTAGCAGTTTTAAAACCTGTTTCATCTAGCCTGTTTCTAAGATGAAGCAAACTCTTCTTCCTTTTTTATAAATATTTAAAAACACAATTTGAACAGAATGCAATTTTAGTATCATGTCTATGAAGAGCTCCAGGAATTCCATAATGCGACTCTGAGAACCATTTCTGAGATTCATTGAAAAGTGTGACGGAGAATGCTGGCCGCTACCCGCTAATCCATGTCTCTCTCCTTATGGGTATCAGAACCCAAATCTTATCTAGGCCCATTGCTCCTTTTTAGATAGGGATGGCCATGAGACAAGCCAATAAGATGAGAGAACCACTTTCACGTGCAACTTCAGGGTAGATGCTTACAGGAACCAACTCAGTATGCTGGCGTCCCTTTTTTATCTATATATCTTTATTTCTTTTCCCATTTTCAGTGTGGGTCAGCTAGGACTATCAGGTACCCTTGAGGCTGGAAGCTTTGTGTTAACACTGCAGAGCAGAAAGGGAAAGCCCCAGATCTCTGCTGCCTGTATGGAACCTATCTTCAAAAAACTTTTTTTAACATGAGACAGAAATAAACCTCCACCTTGTTTAAATGATTGTTATTTGGGGATTTCCCATTATGTGCATTTCAAACTTATTCTAAAATCACATAGAGGAATATTTGCTTCCAATATTACTAATGAACATTCTTGAAACAAGTCTCCTGAAACCAATAAATAGAATCCTTTTTTTTTAATTTCAAATATTATTATGGAGATACATACATTTTGATTACATAGTTTGCTTTTTATGGTTGAAGTCAGAGTTCAAGTTATGTCCTTCATACAAAAAGTGTGCAATACACCCATGTAATACTCGTGTTGGGTGGGAATTTACCCAACCCCTTCTTCCCTTCCCAACTACTTGAATTTCGTTGGGTTTTACTTCCCTGCAGGCTAGTAGATTGTTGATCAACTAGTTCTAATTTAGTACTAAGTGCATGTGGTATTTGTTTTTCCATTCTTGTGATACTTCATTTAGGAGAATGGTCTCCACTTCCATCCAGGTTGTTACAAAAGATAATAGATCTTCATCTTTTTATGGCTGAATAATACTCTGGGGTATACAGATCCCACAATTTATTAATCCATTCGTGTGTTGGTGGGCACATGGGTTGTTTCCACATCTTTGTGATTGTGAAGTTTGCTGCTATAAACATCCGAGAGCAGGTGTCTTTGTGATAAAATGTCTTTTTTTTTTTTTTTTCATTTGTATGAAGACCTAGTAGTGGGATTACAGGATCAAATGGTGGGTCTACGTTTAGTTCTCTGAGGAATCTCCATACCACCTTCCACAGAGATTTTACTAGTTTTCGGTACAAGTGTTCCTTTCTCTCCACATCCACACCAGCATCTGCAGCTTTGGGACTTTGTGATGTGAGCTATTCTCCCTGGGGTTAGGTGATGTCTCAGTGTGGTTTTGCTTTGCATTTTCCTGATGACTAGAGATGATGAGGATTTTTACATGTGTTTGTTGGCCATTAATCTATCTTCACAAGAAAAGTTCCTGTCCTGAATTAAAATCACTTATCTGTCAGTGATGCCATTTATCATACAAATGAGAGAGCACACAGATTTGTGTTATTAGATTATACAAAGAAAAGGCATTATTGAGACAATGCCTCTAGTACCTAAAATCATTTAATTTTGTCACTCATACAGTAGGAAAAGATGTTCAGTATACTAAATGAAAATACTAAAATGTGCACATTACAATAAATGATCTCATGTACCCCTCACAATAATCCTATCAAACAGGCATTATCATTATTCTATTTGACAGATAAGTGGTCTGAGACACAGAGATGTTACCTTGTCTACAGCGATACAGTGCAAAAGTGGCAGAACCCAGACTGGAATGTAGCAGTTTGGTCCCAAAGTGTACATATCACCCCGCTGAGCTAATTGGAGGTCAGAATGATCTTTTAATGACATTCGCTAGGTCAAGCCACTATACAGTACCAGAACTGAGATCCAGACCAGGTCTGTGGCTTTAGTTCTTTTTATTAAATCAGGTCAATACCAATGAAGTTTTTAGATTAACCATATATTTTTAGACGAAAGCTCTAATAGCATTAAAAGATAAACACTTCCAGTAATTGAGCATATGCTCAAATATAACATATACTTACAGTCTTTCAAGAGAAGCAACAAAGATAACCCCTCCTCCTCGAATGTCAGAATTTCTGACTCAATGAGAAATTAACTAAATATCTAAAAAGTTCAAATATATCCGTGTCTACACTTACATCTGCTGATATAGAGAAAAGAATATCAGATTTTTCTGCAGTTAGACTATTTTTTCTTTTTTCTCGATAGTCCCAGAAATACTATTAAAAATGCTTCACATTACATTCGAGCTTAATTCTTTTCAATCACCTTTTCCTCTGTTAATAGAACAGATCTTTATCCTCTCCAAGCAGGTGTCTTTCCCTCTGAGCTGTGCTTTGTATTCTGTTATCACGACCAGACTCTTTTCAATCACAATGTCATCCTGTGTCCCGGAGCCTGTGATGACTCCTCTCACTCTGTGCTCTTTCCTTTCACCTTTGCTGGTTTGCGTGATCCTTCCTAATTTGGCACCTGTGAACCTATTTAAATTTCTTTCTTTGTGTTTCCCTTTGCCTTCTGCACTGACATGGTTAGATCCAGAACAAGCCAGGGGAGGCTGAAAAGAATGAGGACTAGATACAGAATCAAACCAGTGGGCATAGGAAACTTGGAGGGGTTATGCGGGCAACAGTTTGCAGCTAATTCAGTCACAGAATATGTGGTTTCTGGAGCTAGGAGGCACGCAGGAGTCAGAATAACACGGATTCAGGAACAGGAGGGAAAAGGTTCCAATTTAACAGGCTAAGATCAGTATCCAACAGTGCAGATTAAATACAAAACAGACGGGGGAACACATGCAGAGCCGCCATCGCAGTCGGGCACAGAGAGCAGATCCAAGCAAGAGTCCGCTCCTCCCACACCTGTGCTCCTACCTCCAGCAGCTGCGGCTTCCACAAACCTCCTTTTGCTTCCTTTACATGTGTTCTTTTGAGTGTTCCCCCTGTCCCTCGGTTTCTGCTCTTGGAAGTAAATACCAAAGTGTAATCCTGGATTAATTATTGATTCTCTTTCTCCATATGGTAGATCAGCTCAGAGTTCAAAGTTGGCAAGCATCTGCAGTGATAAACGATCCCTCTCACGAGCAGATGTTGTTTCTGAGAGTTTTGGGGATCAGAGAAAAACAAATGCCATGATTTTCCAATAAATCTACTAAACACTGCCATGAATTATGAACCACCAAGCAGGAGATACATCACTAAGAGGCCCAAACACAATAGGCAAATATTTCATATTTGAAAGCTGTGGGTTAATTCAATTAATCAGGTAATTACTATCTTACTTAAGCTCGGAATTCTTTCTAAATTAAAAGTCATGAAATTACAAAATTGTGGGCTTTTGCCCTCTAATACTTTTTGCCTCATTATTATAGCCACTTCTCCTCCCTGAAACCATACCTTATGTGACATGGCAAGAAAAAAAAGCAAGATTTTCCTGGGAGGGATTCTTTTCATTTCCAGTATTGACTTTCTGGTCAACATTAAGGAAATATATTATATAATGTTTCTTTTCTTTACTAGTTATCTTTTCCATATATCAAACATCACACCAGGTTTTTTTTTTCCTTTTTTTTTTTTTTATTAAATCATAGCTGTGTACATTAATGCAATCATGGGGTACAATGTGCTGGTTTCATATACAATTACAATTCGAAATGTTTTCATCTTACAATTCGAAATGTTTTCATCAAACTGGTTTTCTTAGTTATTATGTTAAGACAATAAACAGCATTTTCTTAGTTATTGTGTTAAGACATTTGTATTCTACACCTAGTAAATTTCATAGGTACCCTTGTAAGATGCACCATAGGTGTGGTCCCACCAATTACTCTCCCTCCACCCATCTTCCCCCATCCTTTCCCTCCCTCTCCCCTTTTCCCTTCTTCTTGAGCTATAATTGGGTTTTAGCTTTCACGTGAAAGCTATAAATTGGTTTCATAGTAAGACTGAGTACATTGGATACTTTTTCTTCCATTCTTGAGATACTTTGCTAAGAATATGTTCCAGCTACATCCATGTAAACATGTAAGAGGTAAAGTCTCCATCTTTCTTGAAGGCTGCATAATATTCCATGGTGTACATATACCACAATTTATTGATCCATACATGGGTCATTGGGCACTTGGGTTTCTTCCATGACTTAGCAATTACGAATTTGGCTGCAATAAACATTCTGGTACATATATCTTTGTAATAATGTGATTTTTGGTCCTCTGGGTATATACCAAGTAAAGGAATTGTAGGATCAAATGGCAAGTCTATTTTTAGATCTCTAAGTATTCTCCAAACATCTTTCCAAAAGGAACGTATTAATTTGCATTCCCACCTGCAGTGTAGAAGTGTTCCCTTTTCTCCACATCCATGCCAACATCTCTGGTTTTGGGATTCACACTGTTTTAAGGTAAAATCAACAACATACAGTAGAAAGAAAATGCTTAGTGTTCATTTTCAGATATGTAACAGCCCAGAATATTTGGGGGAATAATCAGTATATACAGATATAGACTACCTTTCATATAGAGTACAATATTCATTGTGACTTTATATGTTTACATATGTAGTGGATTGATATTTGTCTTCCTGATGCAACATAACTTCTAGGAGGGTCTGGATCCTGTCTTGAGTTGATTGCTCAATTTCCAATACCCAGGTTAGTGTCTAGAACTTGGTGGGCGCTCAATAAATTGCATTGAATCCAGCATGAAGAAAAAGCATCTTTAGCAGCGGTTCTCAACTTGAGGGTCATGACTCCTGTGTGACAATGAAAATACGTCCTGCGTACCAGATATTTACATTACAATTCATAACAGCAGCAAAATTACAGTTATGAAGTAGCAACGCAAATAATTTTATGGTTGGGGGTCACCACAACATGGGGAACTGTATTAAAGGCTCCTGGCATTAGGAGGCATTAGGAAGGCTGAGAACCACTGATCTTTGGTGACAGACAAGGGCATTCAACAGGACAAGAAGAAACTTTTGGAAGGAATGGATATGCTGATTTTCTTAAATGTGGTGATGGTTTCACAGGTGTATACATATATCAAAACAGCAAATTCTACACTGTCAACACGTAAAGTTTACGATATATCAGTTATACCTCAATAAAGCTGCTTTTTTAAAATGTCTACATTTATGGCAGTACTATGCTAATTGTACATACATAAGTTCATGAAATATTTTAAAATAATACTTTATATAGAAAGTAGTGTTACCCAAATGTTGTTTGGTAACCTTTAGAAACAGGACAGCACTTCTAATTATTAATTTCTTTTTAACTTTCTGCTTTGATACACAGGAAATTCTTAAAGTAAAAATACATACCATTTAATGTTTCTTATCATTAGTTTGAAATAATACTATTAAATTTAAGATCTCGACATTAAACACTAAGATACAGCGAGCTGTGTTTCTTCCTGAAAGTGCATTTACTTTTGGAATAAAATACTCACTACATGATTTCCCCAGAAGACTGTATATGAACTGAACCCATTTTTAACACACTGGAAGTACTTATTCTTTCAGAATTCCTAGCAAGAGTTATTTCATATAACACAAATCTACATTTTAAAACTCTAGTTCCATTTAAACAGGAGCAGAATAGTTTTGAATTATATTGAAGAAAAAATTATTGTATTCCTTTTGTTGGAAATTCCCAGTATAAGAAGAAGATAATAATATTAAAGATATAAATTTATATTAAAGCCTGGCTGAGGTGTCCAAAAGAGAGTAGTAACACAACCATGAAAAATGAATCACAAACATGAGTGACAAGTACTGATTTTATCATTATGAGTAAGAATAAGTGGCTGCTACAGGCCCTAAGCAAGGAGGACTTTGAACAATGTTTTAGAATAAAAAGAAAAAAAAAAAAAAGAATAAGTGACTGGATTGTTCAATGGCAGAAGATTCAGAGATTTTGGTTGAAATCAGTTTGTATTTAAATTTTGATCATTTGGGTGGCTCCTGTGGCTCAAAGGAGTAGGGCGTCAGCCCCATATGCCAGAGATGGCGGTTTCAAACCCAACCCTGGCCAAAAACTGCAAAAAAAAAATAATAAATAAATAAAAATTTGATCACTTAATTTTGACATTAATTTTTGTGGCACAAGATTTTCCTGATATGAAATATTCCAAAGCAAATATGCTCTAAATTGATTTCATATAAATAATTCTGACAAAATAATATGCCCCATTATATATACTGATGAAGGGAACAACTTACCTCCTCCTCAAATGGAACACTACTTATCCTATTCATTTCCAGTCTCCAGTCCAAAGGACTCACATCATTCACATTTATTCATTCAACAAACATTATGAATCTTGCAGTCTATGACAGACATTCTTCTTAAAGTTGGACAAGTTTCTGAAAAAGACATCAGAGAATGATAAATGCTATAAGAAAAATAAAATAAGGCAATATGGTGGTATTCGGTACTTGTGGGGTGCTGCAATATTGGCTGGAGGAGTGGGCTGTAGGAATCTGAGCCCTGGGAGATGAACGGAAGAGAGACATCGAAACAGGGAGGCCAGGTGGAGCTACTTCAGGTGAGTGACAGGTGGTTTGTACATGAGGTGCAGATGAAGACGTGTATAGAAACAACTTGCTCGTGTATTGCTGGGGTGTGTATTGTGAGAATGGTGACAGAAAGAAAGCAACCAAGAGAGAAGACTGGGGGAAAGAAAGTATCGTACAAGTCTAAGAGTACAGTAACACCTTAACTATACACTATTCACTGAATTAATGTAACACCAATCACTGTGGATACCAAAGCCTCCTACTCTCTTAAAATAACCAGGTATCTTTGTGATTCAATAGATATACTACATTTTATTGATCTATCAAATAGTTGATGGACATTGAGTAGTTTCCCCTGTGGGGCTGTCACAAATACTGTAACATTATTGTACGAGTTTCTGCATGGACATCTGTTTTTGTTTTCTTACAAGTATAGCTAAAAATGTAATTGCTGGCTCATGTGGTAATTCCATCATCAACCATATGAGGGATTTGCCAGACTATTTTCCAAAGTGGGTGCACCATTTACGTTGTATCTCAACCTCAATTTTAAACTAAAAGATGTAATTGTCTAAAGTTTAACATTAATTTACCCATTTCTTTTGCTTCTGCAAAAGAGTTTAAAGTCTAATGGTCAACACTGCTTAGCACTTGTATTTTACTATGTGTGGTAATCAACTTTCCCTGCCTCAATCTCAGTCAGAAGCAGGACTCTAATGCGGGTCTCTAACAAGCTCAGTCCATTCATCTCAGAAAAGCAAATGTCCAATATACTCAATACTAATATGAAGCCAGTAGATTATCTAATTCAAACCCACATAGGAGGAAAATTCAGTTCGTTTCAAGTTGGGGGGAGAGGGAAGAAGGAAGCAAGGGGGTGACTAGTGTGCTCCCACTTAATGGGCACAATGTAGGGGTGTAGGACACACGTTTTGGGTGCAGGACACAACTACAAGAGGGACTCTACCTAACAAATTCAAATATTGTGACCTGGTTATTTGTATCCTTGCATTACCCTAAAATTTAAAAAAAGATATATTTCACATAAAGATACAATTCACCTCAGTTAACGCCTTAGTGCATTTCAGAAATGTGCAGCCGTCACAGTTGATCATCCTGTATTACCCTACGAAAGAACTCTGCACCCATCAGCTGTCATGCCCAACACTCCCAGTCCTTGAAAACCATTAATCTTCTCTCGTATAGATTTGCCTACTTTAGAGATGTCGTATAAATGGAATCATAAACTCTGTAATCCCTTGTGACTAGCTTTTTTCACACAGCATAATGCCGTCCAAGTCATCCATGTTGTAGCATGGGTTAGAGTGTCATTACTTTTTGTTGTAGAATTACATTCCATTATATGGCTACACTACATTTTATTTATCTGTCAAATAGTTGATGAATATTTGGGTACTTTCCCCTCAGGGATTATTATGAATTATGTACATTCATGTACAAGTTTCTTTTTTCTTTTCTTTTCCTTTTTTTTTTTTTTTTGAGACAGAGTCTCAATATGTCACCCTCGGTAGAGCGCTATGGCATCACAGCTCACAGCAACCTCAAACTCTTGGGCTTAATTGATTCTCTTGCCTCAGCCTCCCAAGTAGCTGGGACTACAGGTGCCCACCACAATGCCCAGCTATTTTTTTTTTAATTGTAGTTGTCATTGTTGTTTAGCAGGCCTGAGCCAGACTCCAACATGCCAGCCCTAGTGTATGTGGCCAGCACCCTCTTCACTGAGCTATGGGCACTAAGCCATGTACAAGTTTCTGTGTGGACCTCTGTTTTTACTTTTCTTAGGTGTATACCTAAGAGTGTAATTGCTGGATCATAGTAATTCCATGTTTAACCATTTAAGGAATTTGCCAGATTATTTTCCAAAGTAACTGCATCTTTTACATCCGCACCAGTAGTGTGTGAGTGTTCCGACTTCCCCATATACTTGCCAATACTTATAATTATCTGTCTTTTTGATTACAGCCATGGAGATATGAAGTGGTAACTTAGTTATCTTGTGATTTTGATTTGCCTTTCCCTAATGGCTAATGATGCTGAGCATCTTTTTATAAGTTTATAGAGTATTTGAATATCTTCATTGGAGAAATGACTATCCAGGTGCCTTGCTGTCATTAAAACTGGGTTATTTGTCTCTTTACTATTGTTGTAATAGTTCTTTATACAGGTAAGTATAGGGTAGCTTATCTGATATATGATTTACAATAGGTTTCTACATTCTCAGGGTTTTTTACTTTCTTGATGGTATCATTTGAAGTACAAGAGTTTTTAATTTTGATGTACAATTTATTTTTTCTTTGGTTTGTGCCTTTGAGTGTCACATGTAGGAAACCATGATCTAAGTTTATGAAGATTTACTCTTATTTTTCCATTAAAAGTTTTATAGTTAGGGCAGCACCTGTGGCTCAGTGGGTGAAGCGCTGGCCCCATATACCGATCCTGAGGGTGGTGGGTTCAAGCCAGGCCTTGGCCGAACTGCAAAACAAAAATAGCCGGGTGTTGTTGCGGGCACCTGCAGTCCCAGCTACTCTGGAGGCTGAGGCAAGAGAATCGCCTAAGCCCAGGAGTTGGAGGTTGCTGTGAGCTGTAACGCCACAGCACTCTACCAAGGGCGATAAAGTGAGAATCTGTCTCTAAAAAAAAAAAAAAAGTTTTATAGTTAATTCAACTTTTACATTTAGGTCTTTGACCCATTTTGAGTTAATTTTTGTATATGGTATTAGGTAAGGGTCCAACTTAATTTTTTGGCATGTGAATGTCCAGTTGTCCCAACATTTGTAGAGATTATTCTTTCTCCTATTTGTCTTGGCAAGGAAACTTGGTTTCTAATCTGCTTAGCCCTAGCACTAACACTCTCACGAGTCATGGTTTTTTAATAATTTCTTCCTTTGTAATTTTACCTATCATTCACATAAATCTGGGTACCTGACACCCAGCTCTGATTTATCTCAGGTTTAAACCTGGGTCTTAGGATCATTCAAGTTACATTGATAGCCACATCCTGCTACCACTGTACAACAGAGTGGGTGTGTTTCTATGCTTTTTTTGCAGTTTTTGGCCAGGGCTGGGTTTGAATCCACCACCTCTGGCATATGGGGCTGGCACCCTACTCCTTTGAGCCACAGGTGCTGCCCTTTATACATACTTTAATCTAATTACTCGATAACCCAAACCGCCCTAGTTCAAAGGGAAAGCCAAAGACCTGCTTCTCCATTAAATCCTATGTGGCACAGTTACTGGGAATGTGATAAACATTTGTCATGCAATGTTCATTATCTCAGAGCATAATTTAGTTATTAAAGTTGAGGAAAAATTTATGGCAAAATTCAAGGAAAAAAGTCATAAAAAATGTTGGAGAGTGGGCATATTGGGACACCATTTGTTCAGCAGACTCATTAGAAAAATATATATATCCTCTGCATAACATTTAAGACTCTTCCAAATCTGGCTCGTTAGTCTCCATGTAAGGACTCTCAATGAAAACCTTTATTGTAGTCAAATCAGGCTCTTTGTTCTCCCAAAACATTTTTGCTCTATCACTCCAATTATCTTAAACAATCTTTAAATAATCACTGTTGAGTATTTAAATATATGTTGAGCATTTCTACCTACAAAGAGGTCTCCTTTTCATCAAGGTTGATCACCCCAGCTCTTGGAATCTCCTCTTTTCTCAATGTCTGTGGTTGTTACCACTTGTCCACTTGGCCATCTTGTTGCACTGCAGGTTGGGTTTCACTAAGTGCCTCTTTAACCTAGTTCTCTGCTTCAGCACCACATATATGTTCTGCATTCCATGCATATTTTGTGGAGGCTGAGAAAATCTGGTCCTTGAAGTTGTCCTTGAATAACTCTCTTCCTTCTAAGCCCATCACCAGTGCAGTCATAGGACCTGAAAGTTTTTCAATGGTCCTGCTGACATCTATGCAGATTCTGTAACAAGGTCATGTTTCTGGAACCAGAGTTCCCTGCCAGGGGTTGGCACGCTGCACTTCTTTCACAATGGAAGGTGAGAAGATCTGAGATCTTTGAAACCAAGTGGAAGCAAATTAGCCCAATATACAACCTCAATCAAGTTTATGAACCAATAAAAACATCTGTGATTTTCAGCAATCAGGAATGAGTGATTTTCAGAAATGAGAAAGTGAGGATACTCTTGCCATTGTGGGTGAAGTGATAATATACTCTGGGAAAGGGCAGGTGTACTCTATATAATGCAACATTCTTCACAGTATGAAAGACTGTTGTCACTTCCTGTATAAATGACGTATGTTTTCAGCTTTGCTGGTTATTAATGGGACACACATGTATAGAATAGAGTGCTCTGTAGAAAACAGAGGTAACCTCTGGAACTCCCTTCAGTTAATTATTATTTATGAATAAGAATTGAACCTTATTTGAAAGCTCGTTAGGAATTACCTAAGTGATTGCTCATAAATCAAATACTGTCATTTTGCTGAGCACTGATTTTGAATAAATCTGGATCTACATAAAATTACACCTGGTGCAATGCCTGTACCTCAGGGGCTAGGGTGCCAGCCACATACACTGGAGCTGGCAGGTTCGAACCCAGCCTGGACCTGCCAAACAATGACAACTACAACCAAAAAATAGCTAGGTGTTGTGGCAGGTCCTTATAGTCCCAGCTACTTGAGAGGCTGAGGCAAGAGAATTGTTTAAGCCCAAGAGTTTGAGGTTGCTGTGAGCTGTGACGCCACCACACTCTGCCCAGGGCAACACCTTGAGACTCTGTCTCAAAATAAATACATAAATAAATAAAAGTAAAATTACACCTAAAATGTTAATCAGAAAAAAATAATGCTTTTTTTTTCCACCTTACAGCTAATTTTTTTTCTGTTTCCTTGCTGTACTTAATTTAATTTCAGACTCACGTTCATCAAGCCAGAGAAAGCCTGTTTTATACAAGCAGATCCTGGGACTTGGAAGAAATAAAAATGGCCAGTGATGACAGTCCTGAAAAGGCTGTGTGTCCATGTTTTAGCATTTAGAAGACCATACTTCTAAGTCATGCCCATCACCAAACAGGTACATTTTTATTTGATCCCTGCTTTACCCAGAGACGTTCCACCAACACTGAGAATACATTTTCTTTGTTCTAATCCCAGCATCTGAATCACAGCCAAGTAGAGTGGGCTCTTCATAAATATGCATTAACTGCCTGAGTATTAATGCAGGGCAGGGCTGTGATGAGCAAATGCTACCTGCAGTAAGCAGAGGAAATGCCACAAATGGAGATAAGAGGCTATTAGCGCATTTTATTCATTTTTTCCTGGGCTTGGGAATAATCACTTCTCTCTCAGGTCAAACCTTTCCAGGTTTTTCCCTTCAAAATCTCTATCAAAGGAGCTCAAATAAAAGGTCTCTAGGAGAGGCCCTCCTCCACTGGGTGCTGGAGAAGAGCACAAAATGAGAGAAGAAGCGATTGCTTTTAATTTATTCATATTAATTGCTTGCACTTTATCCCTTTCTTGCCAGTTCAGCAGCTCCCAAGAATCTACATAAAACCTCACATCTTAACTTGAAGGTGAAGTCAGCAACAAATAAAAAATGGCATACTTTTTTTGGACAACTTACTATCACAGATATCGGTGTACATTTTGTTTTATAGTCTCTAGGATATGGGGCCAATTAAGATTTAATATATTTACGGATTTTATACCTATACCCCGCTCCCCTTTCTAGATAAAATTACTGCATCCAACTTTCTGCAGGTTTGACTAAAAGCAAAACTCCAAAACAACAGAAGTTCTTTGTGAATCATCTGGGCCAATAGTTAATTACACGACAATTTCAGAGCCTCATCAGGGTGCAGAGCCTGAACTGGCGAGATGTGAGGGGCCCATTCTCCAGCGCCCGGCCTCACGGCCTGTTGCTAGTGCGCGAGGCAAGAGGTCACGCTGGTCAGGTGGGCGTGCAGGTGCAGAGGCGGTGGCTGACCTTCCACCCAGATGGCCAGCGCGTCATTCCTAAGCCCGGCTCCAGCTGAATCCTACCTGTGGGCGTCCCACACCCTTCCCTTTCGCTAGGCCACTCAGACCCAACACCCCTTTCTAGCAAGTGGCAATTCCACTGCTATAAAAAAAACCAGAGGGTGGCGTGGGGCGGAGGAACCTGGGGCTGCAGCAGCGGAGCACCCTTTCCTCCCTGGCCAAGACTTGTGACAGTCGAAAATGCCCTAAGGAGGGACCCAGTGAGCAGATTCCAAGAGGCAGAACGAAGGTCCGGGATGCCCAGGAAGCTGATCGCTGATCCTCCCCCAGGAGTGGTACGGCCCGCAGTGGGGCAGAGCAGGCTCTCCCGGTGGAGTGGTACGGTCCGCAGTGGGGCGGGGCGGAGAGGCTCTCCCGGTGGAGTGGTACGGCCCGCAGTGGGGCGGAGAGGCTCTCCCGGTGGAGTGGTACGGTCCGCAGTGGGGCGGGGCGGAGAGGCTCTCCCGGTGGAGTGGTACGGCCCGCAGTGGGGCGGGGCGGAGCAGGCTCTCCGGGTCTCGCCCCTCCCCTCTCCCGCCTCCCAGGCAGAGCAGCCCCGGGAGCCTGCGAGCGCGCGAGCTCCTCGCAGACCCCTCCCCGGCGCCGGCGCCCGAGCTCCGCCCCTCGCCCAGCAGTGCTCGCCGCGGCGGCGGGGAGAGCTCGCCCAGCTTTGCGGACGCCGCCACCTTCGCCACTGCCTCGCGTTTCTCCTCCTTCTGCTGGCGCGCGGGGGCCGCGCCCGACGGCGGATCAGTCCTGGGTGGGCGGCCCGGCCCGGCTGCAGCTGGGCACCGCTAGGTCCTCGCCTGGACCGCGCTGTGGCAGGTGCAGAGTCCGGGCTGAGAACCTACCTGCGATCGGCACTGCCATGCCCACCATGCGGAGGACCGTGTCGGAGATCCGCTCGCGCGCGGAGGGTGAGTGGACGCCGCAGCGAGGGCTGTGCTCGGAGCGCGCGGGGGCGGCTCGGGCCGGCCTGTGATCCGGGAAGAGACCCCTTCCCACCTCTTCCTCCGGCAGGCTGGCTGTGTGCCGGGCCCCAGGCGACCCTTCCCTCTGCGCCGCCTCCAGGACAGTCGCAGACGCTTTCCAGGCTCCAGAACCCTCACACTGGTGTCCTCGACGGGAGCCCCAGCCTTGGTTTGCACTGCAGCCTGACCGTTCCGTTCCAGTCGCCGAGCGCACTGCCCCTGCCCACCTGCACCCCGTTAGCGCACCAACCTCCGGGTTTCCATCCGGCATCCCACCCCAGTGAACAGATCCCCACACGCCGCCCCTGCCTTTCTGCAGCCCCACCTCACAGTTCCCTGAGAAGCGAGCTTGCCCTTCCCCGGCTGCAGGCTCCTCTGCTCCAGAGTCCCGGGCCTCTCCGAGTGCGAAGAGCCTAACTGGGCTGGGTGCTCAGTGGGTGCCCCGCGTTACAGCCCCCGCAGTTGCGCCGCCTGCAGTGCAGCCGCTCCGGCGCGCGCCCGAGGTCTTCTGCTTTTTCCTTTTGCCTGAAGCCCGCACTTTGGCCAGCTGAGCTGACTTTTCAGCAAGGTGGAGGCTGTTCCTTTCACTCCACCCAGGGCCAGCTGTTGAATGGCTACTCTTGACAGCGCTGAGCAACAGATGCCCGGGTTGTACAGGCGGATGAGCGCTGGAGGGCCGAGAGTCTCCGTCCTGCCGAGGCTCCTTCAGCTTCCTGCCGGGCGTGTGGCTGGTGCTCAGTAAATATTTCGTGATTTTGCTCAGGCAAAGCCAAACTTATATAGATCTCGAGCTTCATTGTCTTTTGTTTCTTTCTTATAACCCTTTACTTGCGTCCTGCAAAGGGTGGAATAATGTTTTTGAGAAATCTTGACGAAATCTTGTCATCATAACTGATTCCTCCTTCTCTTCCATCCTACCCCCACCCTTTTATGTGAGGCAGGTGGTAAAGTAGTTTTAGAAAAATAAATACATACATATATATATATACAAGTTAGGAGGCTAGGATTCCGGGGGTTGAGACAGGACATTTTATTTTTATACCTCAGAGTCCCCAAGTAAAAATACGGCTCTGCTATCTAGAATTTTCCGTTTCCATTGCTTTGAAAATATAATGTTAAATGGAACGGCTCTGGGAAGAAGGCCACATAGGAGTCAAAACTGAACTGTGTGCTATATGGAAATTTAGTACGCACTCATTGTCCTTTATAATGCACCAAAAAATGCTTTTATAGGACATTGCTGTTTTAGATGCACAGTTGAACAGGTGACAAAGTTATAATAATATAATACAGTAAAAATATATTCTTTTTTGCACTTCTGAGTGAAATGAATGAATTTTGCTAATCACAATTTGAGCTCTAGAGGTAATGAAAATACAATGGTAATAGTTGTTATTGATCTTTCAAATACAGTAGGACCTCATAGTTGACCATATCCCTACACTGACCCTCTCCATAAGCTGACTTGATTGTCATAGTTTGGATGTGCACCCCATGTACTTACCAGTGCAAGAAGCCTCATTCCTTATGTTGACCAGTTTGTTACAGTTGATCAACTTACAGAGGTTCTACTCTTTTAGCGAATCATATATCATGGGAAGTAGGGGTAAGAGGAGAAAATCTGAAAGCAATGCAAAGCCTATGGCATGTGAGAGGATTTTGGTAGCACTGGTCAGCGTGTGAATTTCTCAGGGCACTTTACAAAGATTACCTTATGAAACCTTAAACACTCCCGGAGGTCGGTAGAGTACCACCTGATAGTTGAGGAAACTGATCCAGGACGGTTTAGTGTCTTGCCAGGGTTGAGTAACTAGTTCAGTGACACATTTGAATTAAGTGCTCTGGGAAAACAAGGATCGCTCATTACTTAATCTTTGCATTCTGTTTGCTGCCAGCAGGGTGTCAGGTCCCTAGTCGTGCTGGGTGAAAGACTCCTTCCTCCCGTGAGGGTTGATTTTGTTTAGTATCTGGTCAGCATTTTGCTCAAGACTAGGATGAAGACAAACAAATAATGACTGTGGGCTGGCACTGTGGCTCACTGCCTGCTCGGCCCACATCTTTCCTTCCTAAGAAATATTTCTTTCCTAAAAATACGTATTTCTTTCTTTTCAAAGGAATATTCTCCTTTGAGAGCTCTTGCTGCCTACAAGGCCTTGTTCTGAGCTGCAGCCCTTCTGGCCTCAGCCGATTGAACCAGGGTAGACTCTTGACCCAAGGGTGGCGATAAGTGATTCAGACACTTGCAACCTTGCGGTTTGGCTCAAAAAGATCCTTTGTGCTGATCATATCTTTCTTGGAAAGCATTAAAGTTAGATTTAGAGGGAAGAATCAAAGCAGGAAGGAGCAGGGGTGAATAGTATAGGAAGTGAATGGTGCTGATATAAGGAAGCGGAAACTATGAGTGAATTGTTAGGAAAAGGAATAAAATAGATGGGAGGCACAGATCCTGAGAAAGGGTGGTTGGACCTTAAAGCTCTCCCTCCCTGAGTTTTCTAGTCCCAGTTTCCAGATAGCATTAAAATAAGTTCCTTTCCACCACCTCCTCCACTCTCAGTCCCCAAAATGATTTGAATGGGCTTCTGTTCCCTGCATCCAGATTGGCCAGATGCATAACTGTATGTAAGTGATTTATAACCAATTGAGGAGAAAGGACTTGAATGAAACAGGGAATAAATAAATAGTGTAAGGGGATGTCACTCATTGACCATTGTGCTTGTGATGGGGGGCATCATTAGGAACTTCATACCTGCTTATTCCTGAGCATGAGACCTGCCTAGTGAATACTTCATTGAAGGACGATTTGAGATGAGTCTTCATACGGTGCTTCTAAAATTATAAGGGGGTAGGAATTACCCAGGGATCTTATTAAATGCAGATTCTGAATCCAGAGGTCTGGGGTAGAGCTGGAGTTATAATTCTGATAAAGCTCACAGGTCATACTGGGTGATGAGGCTGGACAAGGTGGCTCACACCCGTAATCCTAGCACTCTGGGAGGCCAAGGCAGGTGGATTGCTTGAGCTCATGAGTTCAAGACCAGCCTGAGCAAGAGCGAGACCCCATCTCTAAAAAGTAGCCAGGCGTGGCGGGCACCTGTAGTGCCAGCTACTGGGGAGGCTGAGGCAAGTGAATCACTTGAGACCAGGAGTTTGAGGTTACTGTGAGCTGTGTCACCACCATCACCACCGCACTCTACCCAGGGCAACATAGTGAAACTCTGTCTCAAAAAAAAAAAATTACTGAATGATGCTGGCCTGTAGATCACAGTCTGAGCACCAAGTTTCTGCAGAACATGGCCATCTGTTTTAGTAGTTGGGAGGGTGCTGGAGGTACAGACTAATGACACGAAAAAATGGTGAGAGTGAACATGGCCTATTTCAGAGTTCTTAAGGAAATGAGCCAGGAGCAGAGGGAAACTTGGAAGGAATAGGATGTAAGTTTGGGTAGAGTGTGACTAGATTACAGAGCATTTCGAATGCCAAGATGAGTCATTTAGATACAGAATTCGATATTTGAACAGGATCTTATGCTCTCATTTGAGCATAACTCCAATATATAATATCTGAAAGGACCATTTGAGAGCCAAATCATCATTTTAAGGGAGTAGCATCCCCAAGGTAGTATCTTAGACAAGTCTGGAAGAGTGTTGGTTTGGAGGGGAAATCATTACAAACTCCCTGCAAATAAAGTCTTAAATAATAATCAAAACTAGTATTGGGAGAGGAAAGAGCATTGGAGTAGAATCATGAGGATAGGAAGAGAGGGATCAGGGATGTCTGACTAAATCATTAACTCATTCAGCAGGTATCTATTAAACTCATAAATACTGTCCAGGTACTTGGGATACATCCGTGAGCAGAATAGATAAAGCCCTGCCCTGGAAGCACTTCCATACTAGTGAGGCAGGAGACAAAACACGTGAAAAAATACACACATTATAAAATCTGTTGTCTGGTTAGGGCTATGAGGAAAATAAAGAGAAGTTGAGATGTGTACGGTTATTGAATGGATTGCGATTGTAAGCGTGTTAGTTGGCTAGTCCTCGTGGAAATGTTGGCGTGAGGAGGTGAAGGAGCAAGCCTGGTGGGGACCTGGGGCAAGGCTGTGACCCAGGCAGAGGGCACAGCGAGAACCCAAGCCAGGAGAGAGTCTGCAGGGCTAAAGGAACAGTGGGGTGGATAGAAGAGTAGTGATACAGCCAACGTAGAGTGGGAGAGATGTTTTTGAAGCAATAATTTAGAATTATAATGTTAATAAGATGCCAAGTGTCACATTAACATGCAGTCTCCTAGTGTGGCTCATGAAGATTCTGCTGAATAAATCTGTGATGAGCCTGGGAATCCGCATACCCCTACCATCCGTTCTGGTGTTGGTGATGCGCATTTCAGGAACTCTCCTATATAGTATTGAAACTGACTGAGGGAATCTATTAAAAGATAAGATCATTGAGAAGGAGGGTCAATACAGTAAGAGGAGGTATTTTAATTTTGAAATAATTGTGGGACATCCAATTAGATGTAATTTAAAGGTACAGAGAAATTTTGAAACAAATGTGGGAGAAGTCAAACTTGGGAATTTTGAGCTCAGAGAGTATTCTAAGTGGAGAAATTTCGATAGTGAATAAGTTTGCCAGAAGGTAAGAGTAAGAAGACTAAGAAGTTTAGATCTCTCCACTCCTCAGCCAGCTATATCAAATAGGGGTCTGAGCAACATTAGTAATCTAGAAACTGGAAGTGAAATAATGGTGGCTTACACGAAATAGAGTTCTTCTCACTTCTGTTAAACTAGTGTGGAGGTGGGCCGTCAGGGTGAGCAGTTCTGCTTCACCATCCTGAGTGTACGACATCTCTAAAGTCACAACACGGCTGTGTGGGTGCCAGACGTTATGTAGGAGTTCTAGGCAGGAAAAAATATAAGGATGAGAAACAAACAGATTTTCTAGAAAGGACCACACAAAAACGAATGCTGATTTTGCATTGGCTCCCAACTTCAGGGGAAGCTGGGGAATGGAATTTTCCAATAGGGCACATTGCTCCGTGTTGCGTTCCAAAGGAAAAGGAGAGAATGGGTATTGGGCAAGCTGCGGGCACAGCCACAGTCAGGTAATCAGATTGCCAAAGACTCTTGCTTGAATAAAACAGGAACTGTTCTAGAGCTCTCACTTTACAAAGTAATAAGCGTTAAATTGTTCAAAACCTCAAGAAATGTACACAAAGCCACATACCTATCCAGTGGTTTGTGATTTTTTTGCTGAATATAATAATGCTAAAATGTAAGAACATTCATTTGGTTTTATAAAACGTGCTAAATGATGTGTTTAGAAGTTGTTTTAGGGATTGTTTTCTTAAATGGCAACTCTAAAATGTTTTTTGTAACTGCATAGAATACTATGTTGCATTTACTTAAAAGATAACAAAAGAAACAAAGTAATTTCTATAAGCATTGTTAAAGGAAAAATCTTAGGAGGCTATTTCAGTTGTCCAGATAAAAGGTGACTAAAATTCTTTTTTCCTTTAATAAGCATGTACTATGCACCTGTTGTATGCCAGTTAAGTGGATGATGGGACAAAAAAAGATGTGAATGAAGGAGATGCTAAAGCAAATATGGCAATGTGTCCAAGGTTTATAACTGAACTGTGAAAAAGTGTGAGTGTAGTGATATACTGTATAATCAATATTTGAAAATGTCAAAATGTGCCATCTTACTTAGTGTAATTCTGGATATATTAAGTATGTTAGGACTAAATTATTTGTTTTCTAATCATAGTACAGAATTCTTTTTTTTTTTTCATTTTATGTCAAAAACAATGAGAATTGAAGCATCTTGCCTACATTACAGCTATGTGGGTCATTACAAAAGTTTTGAGATACGCAAAAATCAAGAAACATAAATTCTACAGGGACAGACACAGAGGAAGCCCTGCCAGCAACACCAATAAGCCAAGCAAGTTGACACTTGCACAGGTGAATCAGGAAGGATGCTGCCAGCAGTGTTTCTTGGAAGTGAAATAAATAATAGACCACAACACAGTCTGTCTCAAAACTTTCATAATGAGCCATATGTAGGAATGTTTGCGGGAGTTGGAAGATAATTTTGAAATTAGTAAAATGTTTGCTCTGTGTGTGTGTATTCACATGATTTTGTTAATATAATTGTGAAGGCCACCACTGTCCCTGTCATTCTTTTCTCCTTACCTTTCCAGAACCTTATACTCTGGATAGCGGTAAGCTCCCTAAAAGGCAGGGATTGTTGTCTTTTTTGTTCACTGATATATTTGTCTCCCTGAGGCTATGGCCTGGCACACAGGAGGACATCAGGTTGAATGAATAAATGAGTAAATGACCTAAGAGATGAGAATGCTTTATAATCTAATTTGTCAAATACTCTGAGCTAAGTCAGATGTACCAGTACCCTCGGAGTGAAATCTGAACACCACACAGAGAGCATTTTGTGTACTTTGTTCACTACTGTACCCTCTACATCTAGTTCCTCCTGCCACATAGTCATCACTTCAAATTTCTCAAAAAATGGTAACTGTGTGCTTTATTTTTAATGGATGAGCTTCACTTTGTTGTGCATGTAGATTTCAAAAAGAGAGTAAAATTCACCCCAAACTATGCTATCCAAGTATAATCACATTATGAAAATTTGTGAAAATTTGCATATTATGAAATTTCATAAACTTTTATGTGAATTTTATGTAAAATACACATAAAATGTTACCATTTTAGTGTACATCCTTCCCTACTATTTTCCAGAAGAGGAAAGATGTATTTATTTCATTTTTTATTTTTTGTATTAAATCATAGCTATGTACATTAATGCAATTGTGCAGTACAATGTGCTGGTTTTATATACAATTTGAAATATTTTCATCAAACTGGTTAACATAGCCTTCACGGCATTTTCTTATTTCATTTTTTATTTTTTGTATTAAATCATAGCTATGTACATTAATGCAATTGTGCAGTACAACGTGCTGGTTTTATATACAATTTGAAATATTTTCATCAAACTGGTTAACATAGCCTTCACGGCATTTTCTTAATTATTGTGTTAAGACATTTATATTCTACATTTAGTAAATTTCACGTGTACCCTTGTAAGATGCACCGTAGGTGTGGTCCCACCAGTCACCTGCCCTCCACCCATCCTTCCCCCTCCCTTCCCCTCTCTCTCCCCTTTCCCCATATTCTGGGGCTATAATTGAAAGCTATAACTTGGTTTCATAGTAGGGCTGAATACATTGGATACTTTTCCTTCCATTCTTGAGATACTTTGCTAAGAAGAATATGTTCCAGCTCCATCCATGTAAACATGAAAGAGGTAAAGTCTCCACCTATTTTTAAGGCTGCATAATATTCCATGGTGACATATACCACAATTTATTGATTCATTCATTGGTCATTGGGCACTTGGGCTTCTTCCATGACTGAGCAATTATGAATTGGGCTGCAATAAATATTCTGGTACATATATCTTT
>CAUYON010012378.1:0-13790 GCA_963573935.1 Arctocebus calabarensis | reverse complement strand
CTTCTCTCTCCCCACTAGAATTCTCTCCCTCTACCAGGAGCCTTAGTGTTTTCTGTATTCTTTTCTGTGAATAAATTCTGTCTTACCACTAGGGGGTGAGGGGAAATAATGTAATGAAGAATAATAAAATACATGTTAATTAAAAAAAAAAAGAAAACAGTCAGTTTCTCTAATAAGGAATGTTATGTCCCCCACACTCACTCCTGGTAGAAGGAGGACATGAGGAAAACTCCAGATAAATTGAGAGGTACTTTCAAAGCAAAGGAAATCTCTGTTTTGCTGCCCAGGTTTTTAATTGAAGATATTGCAAGACATGCATTCAGCAAGGTCTGGAACACTCAAACTGCAATGGTTGAATGGCAAACAGATGGACTTGAGGGTAGCCTCAATGAGTTCCATGCACATCACTGTAAAGATTGTTAGTGTCTCTATACCTACCATGGGTGTGGCAGAAGTTGCAATTAGGCAGGTGAAATAGATATAGACAAGTGGTTGGGATAAGGAGGACACATAGTGCATTGACTGTCAACCAGAGGCCATAGTGAAACAAGGATCATCATCACAATCGTCACTGTGGGTGGCTGCCAAAACAACAGCTGTTAGCTACAGCTTAATTTAATGCTGGCAGAGGATATAGGACAAACATGTAGCTGGGGTCTATGCCACACACTCCCATGCCAAAATAATATGAAATATTCCAAACTCCATCCTACTTTATGCATTGGGTGGACAAAAAAGAATGGGTCATGCAATTTAACAGCAAAAGTAGAAAACTTTGAAATGATGTCACCATGTGTATTAGCTGGTGGTGGTTCATTTGTTTTGTTTATATGCTTGATTCTTTTAAAATATTTTTAGAGGGGCGATGCCTGTGGCTCAAAGGAGTAGGGAGCTGGCCCCATCTGCCGGAGGTGGTGGGTTCAAACCCAGCCCTGGCCAAAGAAAAAAAGTACATACACACACACACACACACACATATATTGAATAACTTTAGATTTATAGAAATTTTGTTAAAACACTGCAGAGAATTCCCATATATCCTTTGCTCAGTTTCTTCCAATGTTACATCTTATATAACCATGGTGAATTTATAAAATCTAAGAAACTAACGTTCATACAATACTGGTAAATAAACTAGGGATTTTATTTGAATTTCACTGTTTGTTTTTCCCTTTTTTTCTACTAATGTCCTTTTTTATGTTCCAGGATTTAATCCTGGATCCCATATTACATTGTCATGTTTTCTTAGTCTCCTTTGAGCTATGAAAATTCTTTAACCTTTACTTATCTTTCATTTTCTAATTGTTTTGAAATGTACTGGTCAGTTCATTTCTAGAATGTCCTGAAACTAAAGTTTCTCTAATTTTTTGATGGTTAGATTGAGGTTATGAATTTTTATAAAAATGCCACAGAAGTGTTGGTGTGCCATTATCAGTACCTATATTAGGGTTTATATGGTGTCTTTATGTCTTTAAATTTGATCACTCAGTTAAGATAGTGTCTGACAGTTTTTATGACTATAAATTTACTATTTTTCCCTTTTTAGTAACAAATTTCTTAGAAACTACATAAATATGCTCTTTCTTCACAAAATTTGGACCATTAGTATTAGTGTTCTTCAGTAGATGTTGTTAGTAATAATTCTTACTATGGTTTTCTAATGGTGATTTTCTATTACCCTCTTTATATCTAAATTTATTAATTATATTTTTCTGTAAAGAATACCTACCTATTATTTATTTAATAATTTATTTATATTAGTACAAACTCATAAAGATTTTATTTTGCAAATAACAATATTTTAATATCAAATTAATATGAGGGTACAAATTTTTAGGTTACATTGTTCTCACTTCCAGAGTGAAGTTCCAGTTGTAAAAGAGCCCCTTACATAGTGGGTGTGTTGTACACCTTCACAATGTGCGCATTAAGAGAGATTCCATCTCATACCCTCCTTCCTTCTGCCAATCATCCTCTCCCTTCCCTCTTCTCCTCTTGCCTCCCTCTCCCCCCCCCAGGTACTAGACTATATTTGCATTTTATTGTTCATATGATCATGTCATTGTTTATATATTGGTTTCAGATTAATATGAAGTACACTAGATATTTATTTTTCCATTTTGTTATTTATTTTATTACTCAAATTATTCTACTTGTGATGTAAGACTTAAAATTAAGACCCGATATTTTGTGCTGCTTTGACATCTGGTGAAAGCAGAAGGTCCTCAAATGGCCTAACTGAAAGTTACCCTCTTTACTCTGTTCCTGCAGATACAGTCCTAGCCAAACAATTCTTATCATGGGAACAAGGCACCATTGGTACTTATTTCTGGACAGCAAATTTCAGTTCCTTGCGGGCCCATGGAGCTATTCAGATAAGCCAATCATGTCTTCCTGCAGGAACAAAGGGGAATCCCAGACTTTTGAATATTTTGAAGCCTGCTTTCAACAGCACTTGCTTCTTCACTATGTTTCTAAGTAGAATAATGTATCTGTGTCCTTATAGGGTGTGAAGTACCCTATTCTCCAAGACTGAGAAAATGTGACTAATAAAATGTTATCAATCTCATTTTTACAATACAATGTGTTATGTGTTCAGTCATATCCATATCCTTTGGCAAGAATCACTCCCTCATTAATGGAGTGAAGAGGAAGAGATAAAAAAACAGCATCTTAAGTCCTTGGAAGTTGCTGTGGTCTAATATTTGCATCCATCTATAATTCATATTGAACAAAGAGTTCAATCTCTGTGAACAATCAAGTGAGATAATTCACTACCTTCAGTATTTCAGTCAAATTCATAATTTCCAAGTCGTTGAAGTAACTCAAATGCCCATCAACCAATGAATGGATTAACACATTGTGATATAAGAGGAGGGAGAGATGAGGGGAAGAAAGGAGCATAATTGGTGAAAGGAGGTAGGGCATTTGGTGGGATCTCACCTAATGTGCATTATGCAAGTTATATTTCAAAATAACTAAGAATAAATTTTAAATGTCTTTTCACAAAGAATAAGTGAGGCGATGACTACATTAATCATATTGATTTAAACATCTCATATTGTATATCAAATCATCATATTGTAACCCATAAATGTATAGTTATGATTTTAATTAAATATTAATAAAAAGAAAATTCATATTGAAACCGAATCTTCATTAATTTTGTTTGAGTGGTAGCATTGCAGTCATTATTTTTCCCTCTTGAACTAGTTTTAATAATTGGCTTATATGTTATTAAACTGATGTGATTGAAAAATACATAATTCTCATCCGATTTTTGACAAAACAAATAAAAACATACACTGCAGAAAAGAATCCCTGTTCAATAAATGGTACTGAGAAAACTGGATAGACACTTATAAAAGATTAAAACAGTATCTGCATCTCTCACCACTCAGAAAAATTAACTCACAATGGATAAAAGACTTAAACCTAAGGCAGGGAACTATAAAAATCCTAGAAAAAATGTTGGAAAAACTTTCAAAGATATCAGCCTAAATAAAGAGTTCATGAAGAAGAACTCAAAAGTGTTCACAGCAAAAACAAAATTAAATAAATGGGACCTAATCAAATTAAAAAACTTCTGCACAGCCAAGGATACAATAAAAACAGCAAAGAGACAACCCACAGAATGGGGGAAATATTTGTATGCTGTACATACAATAAAGAGCTGATAACAAGAATCTACAAAGAACTGAAGCAAATCACCAAGAAACACCCAAACAACCCCATTAAAAAGTGGGCAAAAGTATGAAAACAAACTTTTCAAATGAAGATATACATAAAGCCAATAAACTCATGAAAAAAAACTGCTCAATGTCACTAATTAGGGGAATGAAAGTCAAAACCACAATGAGTTACCACCTAACTTCAATGACAATGGCTCATATTTAAAAATCCCAAAACAACAGATGCAGGCTTGGATGCATAGAGAAGGGAACTCTTATATACTGTTGGTGGGACTACAAACTAGTACAACCACTATAGAAAATTGTATGGTGATACCTCAATGAACTTAAAGTAGACCAACCCAAAGCCATTTGATCCAGAAATCCTATTGCTGGGTATACACCCAAAGGAAAAAAGGTCACTTTATAAAAATGGCACCTACACGCAAATGTTCCTAGTAGCACAATTTACAATCTCAAAGCTGTGAAAACTACCCAAGTGCCCACAAATACATGAATGGATTAATGAAGTGTGATACATGCATACTATGAAGTACACTTAGCCATAAAAAAAACCCAAAAAACTGATCTTGTATATTTTATGACAACCTGGATGGAACCAAAGACAATGCTTCTAAGTTGAAACATCACAATAATGGAGAAACACACACACGTACTCAATGCCAAGTTGGAACTAAATGATAAACACTTAAGTGCACATGTGGAAGTAAATCTCAATGAAAACCAAGCTGAGGAGAGGGAATAGAAGATGATCTTAAATTTACACCTATAGATTACAGTGCATACTCTCTGGGTAAAGGACACATTTATAACTTTAACTCAATCTGTACAAACAATAAACTATGTAAACAAAACCTGTGTACCCCCTACTATTCTGAAATTAAAAAAATAAAAAAAACAAAAACAAATAGAAAAAGCATACAACAAATGGAAGTAGTTTTCTTCTCTTTTTTTCTTTTTTTTTGAGAGTCTCACTATGTCGCCCTCAGCAGAGTGCTGTAGTGTCACAATTAACAGCAACCTCAAACCCTTGGGCTTAAGTGATTCTCTTGCCTCAGCCTTCCAAGTAGCTGGGACGGAGCCCACCACAATGCATGTTTTTTTTTTGTTGTTGTTGTTGTAGAGACAAAGTCTCACTTTATTGCCCTTGGTGGAGTGCTGTGGTGTCACACAGCTCACAGCAACCTCCAACTCCTGGACTTAGGCGATTCTCTTGCCTCAGCCTCCAGAGTAGCTGGGACTAAAGGCGCCCACCACAACACCTTACTGTGTTTTGTTATTGTGGTTCGGCTAGGCTGGGTTTGAACCGGCCACCTTCGGTATATGGGGCCGGCACTCTACTCAATGAGCCACAGGCGCCGCCGGATGCCCGGCTTTTTTTTTTTGTTGAAGTTGTCATTGTTGTTTAGCTGGCCAAGGCTAGGTTCGAACCCGCCAGCTTTGTTGTATGTGGCTGGTGCCATAACCAACCATTGTGCTATGGGAACTGAGGCAGAAATAGTTTTCTTAAAATTGTAACTTTAGAAAAATACACTTTCCAACAATTATGCTATAATTCCAACCCATTTTTTGAAAAAAAATATTCAGAGTAAGTTTATAAGCCACATAAAAATGTGATCACTATTTTAATAGTAACAACCAAATTTTTTAGATCAAACTTGCATCCCCAGGTTTAATTACTCAGGTTACTCACAGTTTTGGCTCCAGATTGTGGCTGTTTCTAAAAATAAAATTGAAATACAAAAATAAATATGATAACATTTAGTGTATTTAGATAACCTGGGGTAAACTCCATAAGTAATTTCAGCTAGTTTCTAAGACATTCCAAGCTTTCCTTACCATCTGGTATCTAGAAATTTGTATGCCTTTGTCCCCTTCATCACACAGCCAAGATTAGAACTTTCTTTTGTAATGAAAAAAAAAATAACAAAGGGGTTCATACACATTTTCAGAGACCATGAACGCATTAAAGTGGAGATAGTAATTGATTTCCTCATAAGATACTAATCTTCCTTTAACGCCCTGCTTGACACATAGACAGCGCTAAGTAAATACTTATCTAGAAAGCAATCATTGTGTGAATAAAAGATAGCATCCTCTTTAGGTGCTGATTTTCACCATTTACCAATAGTACTAAGGGTCAAAATACACGAAAGGGTTTCTTTCCATTCGCTATTATCGCACTGGCCTTACGCCTGCTTATCAAACCTTCATGGAAGTTTGTATTACGATTTATATATCAAAATTATATTTCATTTGCATTATTTAATTCTATTTTCCTACCAGCCCTTTGAGGTAGTTACTTTTTTTTTCTTTTTTCTGTCTTTCTTTTTTTTTTTTTTTTTGTAGAGACAGAGTCTCACTTTATCGCCCTCCATAGTGCCATGGCGTCACACAGCTCACAGCAACCTCCAAATCCTGGGCTCAGGCGATTCTCTCGCCTCAGCTTCCAGAGTAGCTGGGACTACAGGTGCCCGCCACAACACCCAGCTAGAGGTAGTTACTTTTAAAAGAAAACTTAACCCAAATTAAGTTTCACATACCTTATTTGAGCAAAATCAATTCATTTAATCAAGCAGCCTTCAGAACCAAAAGCGATTTACGGAACTCCACCCAGCAACAGTGAACAGGCGGTATTTTTAAACTGAAAAAAACGGTGGTTTGCCCTATGGCTTGGCCTTATATGGGCTTGTCCTAAAGAGTTCCAGCCTATGATTGGCTGGACCTTGCTTGGCTGTTGTGATTGGTTAAAGCCCAGCTTTCTGTTACAGGAATATACCCTTAGGTGTCGTCACAGTTTGTTTACACGCTAAGTTAGGCTGCAGTTAATAACTACTAGAATTAGATTTAAACGCACATACAGAGAGGGCATAAAGTTTATGTCCAATTTACTGTGTTAAACTATTTTAAACTGCACACCAACTTTATGTCTATACTTTATTCTATCCCCCAGCACAGTATTCTTTTCTTTTAAAAAAATTCAGATTGATATGAGGGTACAAATATTTAAGTTACAGTTTTCAATTCTAAGATAAACTTCAAGTTGTAGTTGAGCCCTTCCCTCAGGGGTCGTGCTGAACACCCTTGCATTGTGCACATTAGGTAGAATCCACCAATCACCCTTCCTTTTTCCTTCTTCCTCTTATACCCCTCCCTCCTCACTAGACTATACTTGTGTTCTTTTCATTCTACTAAACTGCATTCTCTCTGATAGAATAAATAGTTCACCTTTCCTTTCTTCCTAATACCTAACATGTTGGACTAGTTTGCACCAGGCTACAAACTTGTCTGTGCAAAGTATCACTTCTGTTACTCCAACTAACTAAAACAATAAATAACACATAATTTTCCAAAATGACTTTTCTCCCTCAACAAGGTAAACTGTAACCCTTGTCCTTGAATAAAAAATATCAGATAAAACCCCTACTCACTGGTTTTCCTTGGAAAACAAACTAATAATAAGAGTAGAGGAGGGGGCCAGGAGGTGGGAATTTATTTGATGGGACCTTACCTAATGTGCATAATGCAATGGTACATTTCAAACCTATTGAGAATAGAGTATAAATGTCTTACCACAACAAATAAGTAAGCAAGGTGATGGTTATGTTAATCAGTTAGGTGTAAGCATTGTATATCAGTACATTGTACCCCATAAATGCATTAATATATGCAGTTATAATTTAATGAAAAGATTATGGACAAAAAAGTGGACTTTTATTTTAGCCCCCCGTTCTCTTTTACATGTATCCCTAGAAATCACTGTATGGACAAAATTTGTATCAGTACTATACACATACAAATATTTGGCCTAGTTCTGGTTTATGTAAAGAGTGAGGAGACTGGGTATCTCTTAAAATGACTGACCATGCAGTTTGTTTAGGGCTAATGGGTTTCTCAAGACTTGGGAATAACAATGCTAAAACTGGAGAGTCCAGAGAAAATCAGGATGGTTGTTAAATGTCATCCATACACAAATGGATGATGAAACAATTTCAGTAAAGTGTTAGGCAGGAAAATGAGAAACTAATCTATCTCCTCAACCAGATTGCAAATTTCTCAAAGGCCACAAGCATGTAATAAGTCCTACTTAAGCACTCAATACTTTGTGTATGAGCAATAGGTTGAAGAGCTCAAAAAATTCTGGAAAACAAGCTAGGTACTAATTGTCAAAAGAAAATTCTTGCAATTAAAGTGATTAACTAGGAAGATGTGTCTTTTTTGTTTTAGTTTTATTGAAATATACTTGAAAAATAAAATTGTATGTATTTAAAATGTACAACATGTATGTACAATTGTATGTATTTAAAATGTAAATACATTTACACTTTAAATTGTAAAATACATTTACAATTACATTGTAAATACAGATACAAATACATTTACATTTTACAATTGTAAAATACAATTGTATATATTTAAAATGTACAACATGATCATTTGATATATGTATACATTCTTTTTCATTTTAGTTTTTTATTTTAGTTTTATAGAAATATACTTGAAAAATAAAATTGTAGGCTTGGCGCCTGTGGCTCAGCAGGCTGGGGCGCCAGCCACGTACACCTGAGCTGGAGGGTTTGAATCCAGCCCGGGTCCGCCAAACAACAATGACGGCTGTAACCAAAAAATGGCCAGGCATTGTGGCGGTTGCCTATAGTCCCAGCTACTTGGGAGGCTGAGGCAAGAGACTCGCTTGAGTCCAGGAATTGGAGGTTGCTGTGAGTTGTGATGCCACAGCACTCTATCCAGGGGGACGGCTTGAGGCTCTGTCTCAAAAAAAAAAGAAAGAAAATTGTATGTATTTAAAATGTACAACATGATCATTTGATATATGTATACATTCTAAAATGGTTCCAACAATCAAGCTAATTGACACATCATTAATTACCTCATATAGTTACCTTTTTTTGGATAATGCTTAAGATCTCCCCTCTTAGCAAATTTCCAGTATAAAATGCAATATTATTAATGACAATTGCTGTGCTGTATATTAAATCCTAGTAAATTATACATCTAATAACTAAAAAATTCTATACTCTGACCAACATCTCCCCATTTCCCTGCGAGCCAGCTTCTGGAAACTTCCATTCTACTCTCTATTTCTATGAATTTTTTTTTCAATTCCACATATAAGTGACATCAAAAAGTATTTACCTTTCTCTCTCTGGCTTATTTCACATAGCATAATGCCCTACATGTTGACCAATATTATCTCAAATAACAAGATACCTTTATTTTATGGCTTAGTAATAGTTTACTGTGTGTATACACACAAATGCACATATCTATATCTATAAGTACATATATCACCCCTTCTTTATCTACTCACACATCAGTGGACACTTAGATTGTTTCCATTTCTTGGTCATTGGGAATAAGTTTGCATTGAATATGAGAGTGTAGATATATCTCTTTGAGACACTGATTTCATTTCTTGCGGATATATACCCAAAGGTAGGCTTTCTGCATCATATGGTTCTATTTTCAAATATTGAGAATCCTTCATACTATTTTCTATAAGGGCTGTACTAAGTCACATTCTCACAAACAATGTATAAGGGTTCCATTTTTACCACATTCTTGCCAACAATTTTTACATTTTGACTTTTTGATACAAGCTGTTCTAACAGGTATAAGTTAACACTTCATTGTGGTTTTGATTTTATTTCCCTGGTGATTAATGATGCTGAGAAAATTTTTATATACCTGTTGGACATTGAAATGTCTTCCCTGGAAAAATATCTATTTTTGTCCTTTTGACGAACAAGGTTTTTTATTTAGTTTTTCGAATAATTGCACATATTTATGGGGTGCAATGTGATGCCTAATTGCATATATACATAGTGTTATGAACAAATTGGGATCATTACCATATTAACCACTTTAAACGTTTATCATTTCTTTGTGGTGACAGAATTCAAAATCTTCTATCTATATTGACAAATACACTATATTGTTATTTGCTATATTCATGCTACTATGCTCATGCTACTGTGCTCATTTTTAAACTGAGATTAATTTTCTATGTGCTATATGAATTCCTTACTTATTTTTTGATGTAAACATCTAATCAGGTATATGGTTTGCATATATTTTCTCCCATTCAATACATTGTCTTCTTAGCTGATTGATTCCTATGCTGTATAGAGATTTTTAATTTGATGCAGTCTCATTTGTATATTTTTGCCTTTAGTACTAGTGATTTGGGGTCTCTAGTCAAAAAATTATTGCCAAGGTCAATGTTACGGAACTTTTCTCATATGTTTTCTTCCAGGACTTTTAGGGTTCAGGTCTTATATTTAAGTCTTTAATCCTTTTAAATTGATTTTTATGTATAGTGTAAGATAAAGATACATTTTTTTTTACATGTGTATATCCAGGTTTTCCAGCAGCAATTATTAAAGAGTCTCAGATGTCCTTTCCTTGTTGTATATTCTTGGTAAGCTTGTCACAGGTTAGTTAACAATATATGGTTGGGTTTAATTCTAGGCTCTCTATTCTGTTCTGTTTGTTTATGTCTGTTTTTATGCCAGCACCATACTATTTTGATCACTATAGTTTTCTAATGTAATTTTAAATAGGAAATATGATGCCTCCAACTTTATTCTTCTTGGTCAAGATTGCTATAGCTCTTTAAAGTCTTCTGTGGCTTTGTACAAATTTCAGAATTGCATTTTTCTATTTCTACGAAAAATGCCATTGTAGTTATGATCAGGATTGCAGTGAATGTATAGATCTTTTTGAGTAATATGAATATTTTCACAACATTGACTCTTAAAATTCATAGACATGGGCTATTTTGACATTTATTTGTGTCTTCTTCAATTTATTTCATCAATGTTTTATAGTTTTCAATGTGCATTTTTTACCACTATGCTAAATTTATTATCAAATATTGTTATTTTCTTCATGTTATTGGAAATGAGATTATCTTAATTTTATTTTTCTAGTAGTTCATTTTTAGTGTATAAAAATACAACTTATTTTTTATTTTTGATTTTATATGCTGAAAGTTTACTAAATGTTCTTATTAGTTCTAACAGTGTTTTGGTGGAGACTTTAGTGTTTTCTTTCTATAAGATCATCTCATCTACAGAGACAATTTTACTTTTTTCTTTTCTGTTTGGATGACTTTTACTTCTTTCTCTTGCTTATTTGTGTGGCTAGAACTTCCAGTACCATGATAAATAGAAGTGAGGAGAGTGGGCATCCTTGTCTTGTTCCTGATTTTAGAGGAAAAGCTGTCTGCTTTTTGCTATTAGGTATAAGGTTATCTGAGGCTTTATCATATGGCTTTCTTCATGGTGAGGGACAATTCATTCACTTTCAGTTTGTTGAGATTTTTTATCATGAAAAAATGATAAATGTTACATTTTTGCAAATGCGTTCAAAGCACCTATTGAGATGATCATGTGATTTTTAACTTTCATTATATTAAATGTGGTGTATTCATTGATTGATTTGTATATGCTAAAATAAGCAAGCATCCCAGTGATAAATTCCACTTGATTTTAGTATATAATATTTTGATTTGTTGATAAACTCAGTTTTCTATAATTTTTTGAAGATTTTTGCGTGTATGCTCATCAGACATATTGGCCTATAGTTTTCTTTATTGTTTGTTGACTTTATCTGACTTTGGTATCAAGATGATGTTTGTCTTATAAAATAATTTTGAAGTATTCCATATATTTTGATGTTTTGCAAGACTTTGAGAAGGATTTGTTTTAGTTCTTTTAGGGTTTGGTGGAAGTCAGCCATGAAATAAATCCACTTATGGACTTTTTGTTTTTGTGGCTGTTGTAGGGAGATTTTTAAATTATTGTTTAAACTTCTTACCTGTTATTGATCTGATCGTATCTTCTACCTCATTATCCAGCCTTTGTGAGTTATATGTATTTAGCAACTTATCCATTTTGTGTAGGTTATCCAATTTGTTAGCATATAGTGGCTCCCTGTAGTTTCTAATGATCCTTTGTAGTATTTTCTGGTTATCAATTGTAATGTCTTTTCTTTCTTTTCTGATTTTATATAATAAAGTCTTTTTTTTAGTCCAGCCAAAGTTTTGTCAATATTATTTATGCCTTAAAATAACTTTTAGTTTCATTGATATTTTCTATTTTTTCTCTCTATTTTGGTTCTATTTTATATTTCATTTCTTCAACAAAATTTGAGCTCAACTGGTTCTTTGTTTTCTAGTTTCTTGAGTTACTAAGTTATGTTGTTAATTTGAGATTTTTTTTTTTAATGTAGATGTTTCTCCCTATAAAATTTCCTCTTAGTACTGCTTTTGCTACATTTCCTAAGTATGGGTATGTTGTATTTTCAATTTTATTTATCTTAATATATTGTTTAAATTTCCCTATTGATTTCTTATTTGACTTAATTGTTTTCAGAAGCATGTTGTTTAATTTTTACATGTTTATGTATTTCCAAGATTTCTCATGTTATTGATTTTTAGTTTAAGACCATTGTGGTCAGAAAAAATACTTAATTTTTACTATTTAATTTTTCTCAAAATTCTTAAAACTTGTAACCTAACATGTGGCCTATCCTAGTGAATATTCTGTGTGCACTTGAGAAAAATGTATATTCTTCTGCTTTTGGGCAAAACGTTTTGCATCTGTCTGTTAGGTCCATTTGGTCTAAAGTATAGTTTAAGTACAATATTTTCTTATTGATTTTATGCTAGATAATCTATATATTGTTGGAAGTTGGTTATTGGACTCTTTTTCTACATTCCATTGCTATCTACTTCTGATTTCATGTCTATTAATATTTGCTTAATACTTTTAGCTATTATAATTTTGTGCATATATATTGACAATTGTTACATCGTTTTGATAAACTGATCCCTTTATCATCATAAATGACCTTATTCATATATTGTTACAGTTTTTAACTTGAAGCTTATTTTCTATAAATATGGCTCCCCTGCTTTTGTTTTTATGATTTCTATTTGCACGAAATATCTTTTTACATGTTTTCATGTTCAGCCTATGTGTTTCCTTAAAGCTGAAGTGAGTCTCTTATAGTTCCTATATAGTTGTATCTTTCTTTCATTTAGTTTTTTTATCTACATAGCTACTATACGTCTATTGATTACACATTTACATGTAAAGTATTTACATTTAAATTGTAGATTGGTGAGGACTTACTACCAATAAGTTGTTAATTGTTTTCTGGCTATTTGTATTTATTTTGTTTCTATATTCTTCTCTGGCTATCATCCTTTGTGATTTAATTTTTCTCTTTTTTGTGTGTAAAGTAGGTTTTAGTTTTGGGGTTACCCTGAAGCTTACATAAACCATCTTATAGTTACAAGAATCTAAGTTCTTTCCAATTTTTCTCATGTTAAGATACACATAACAACATTTACCATCTTAAAAAAAATTACCATCTTAACTATATCTAATACCATAGTTCAATGGTATTAAATGAATATACACGATTTTGCAACCATGACCAAAATCATTCTCCACAACTCTTCATTTTGTAAAACTGAAACTTCACAGTCATTTTTAAAATTTTATTGTTGTTGTTGCAGTTTTGGCCGGGGCCACATTTGAACCCACCACTCTCGGTATATGGTACTGGTGCCCTACTCCCTGAGCCACAGGCACTGCCCAAACTTTACAGTCATTAAAAAATAACTCAAGGAAGAGCAGAGAGAGGGAAGGAGTAAGGGGGGTGGGGTCTTGGGGTCTTGGTGTGTGCCACACCTTTTGGGGGCAAAACACGATTGTAAGAGGGTCTTTTCCTAACAAATGCAACCCGTGTAACATGGTTTCTTGTACCCTCAATGAATCCCAAACAATAAAAAAAAAAAAAGTTTTAAAAAGAAAAAAAAAAAAAAGACATTTGTGTTCTACACCTGATAGATCCAACTTGTACTTGCAATATGCTCCATAGCTGCAGTCCCCCTACTAATCCTCCCTCTAACGACTCACCCCCCTCCCTTCCCCTCTCTGTCCCCTTCCCTCCTTCATCCTAGGCTATACTTGTATTTCATTTTTCATATGCAAGTGTGAGTGATTATTAATTGGTTTCACAGTAGTACTGAGTACATTGGATATTTTTTTTTCCATTCCTGAGATA
>CAUYON010012377.1:0-15867 GCA_963573935.1 Arctocebus calabarensis | reverse complement strand
GTCTCACTTTATCGCCCTGGGCAGAGTGCCGTGGCGTCACACTGCTCACAGCAACCTCCAGCTCTTGGGCTTAAGCGATTCTCTTGCCTCAGCCTCCCTAGTAGCTGGGACTACAGGCACCCGCCACAGCGCCCGGCTATTATTTTTTTTGTTTTTGCAGTTCGGCCGAGGCCGGGCTTGAACCCGCCACCTTCGGTATATGGGGCCGGCGCCCTACTCGCTGAGCCACAGGAGCCGCCCGACAAAGTGAGACTTTGTCTAAAAAAAAAATATGTGTATGCAATTTTGGCACCCTTTTTATGTATGTTTACATATAAATAGAGTGTGTACTGGGCATGCCAGAGGTTTTTGGAAAATGTTTTTGAGTATTACAAAAGTTGATAGAAGGGTAGATAAATGAGTGGATGGGCAAAATTTTTGGAAGAAGTGGGCCTTTATTTGAAAGATGTGCATTGTTTGAACGGATACAGAGAGGACGGTCTTCTTTTTTTCCCCTGTCTAATTAGTATATTCACTATTGTGATTAGTAAGAGTTAATCCTCAAATCTCTTTCTACAGAGCATCAGCACTGGAATGGCCATAGCTGGAATAATGTTATTTCTAAGAAGTGTTCGACTGGTAAGTTAAATGGAAAAGACATTATAATAAGCAATAGACAATTTCCTCCCATTTCAGATAGTTTTTATCTTAAGCAGTATATTATTATCAATTTTTTTTTTAGGGATACAGAGTCTCACTTTGTTGCTCTCGGTAGAGTGCCTTGGTGTCATAGCTCACAGCAACCTCGAACTATTGGGCTAAAGCCATTCTCTTGCCTCAGCCTTCTGAGTAGCTGGGACTACAGGTGCCTGCCACAACTCCTGGCTATTTTTAGAGATGGGGGTCTCTCTCTGGCTCAGGCTGGTCTCGAAGCTGTGAACTCAGGCAATCCACATACCTTAGCCTCACAGAGTGCAAGGATTATAGGCACGAGCCACCATACCTGGCCTCGAGCAGTATATTATTTTGTTATTCATTTTGGAAGTATTTTAGAACAATGAACATTTTAAGGTGTGGGGTTAAAAGTAGTAGGATTTTGGCTTGGCGCCTATAGCTCAAATGGCTAAGGCCCCAGCCACATACACCAGAGCTGCCGGGTTCGAATCCAACCCAGGCCTGCCAAACAACAATGACAACCACAACCAAAATATAGTTGAGTGTGGTGGCGGGTGCCTATAGTCTCAACTACTAGGGGAGGCTGAGGCAAGAGAATCGCGTAAGCCTGGGAGTTGGAGGTTGCTGTGAGCTGTGATGTCACCGTACTCTACCCAGGGTGACAGCTTGAGGCTCTGTCTAAAAAAAAAAAAAGAAAAAAAAAAAGTAGCAGGATTTTACAGAAGGCAATTGCACAGTCTATATTTCCTTAATAACTTTTTTTCATGCTTAAAAGAGGCATCTGAAAATGATTTAGTTTGCTAGAATGTTATAATCACTAAATTTGCATTTCAAACATTGTGGAATTATCTCAAAAGAATTTTCTGTGGTATAGGCAGAGCCTGTGGCTCTGTGAATAGGGTGTTGGCCTCATATACCAAGGGTGGTGGGTTCGATCCCAGCCCCAGCCAAACTGCAACCAAAAAATAGTCGGGTGTTGTGGCGGGTTCCTGTAGTCCCAGCTACTTGGGAGGCTGAGGGAAGAGAATTGCTTAAGTCCAAGAGCTGGAGGTTGCTGTGAGCTGTGACGCCATGGCATTCTACCCAGGGTGACAAAGTGAGATTCTGTCTGTAAAACAAAATTTTCTGTGGTACTTTATGTTGTATTATGTCCCTTAGCATAAATAATGTTAGCATTTTCAGTTAGCATTTTTTTGCCCTATCTATTATCTTTTATTATTGATATAATAGACATAATACTATATATTATTCCATACCTATTAAACAATAAGTCCCACTCCCCCTTCCTCCTAAGTGCTCTGACTAGGATTTCAAGTACTGTGTACTATGTTAATAGAAGTATGGAGAGGGGACTTTTTTTTTTTAGAGACAGAGTCTCACTCTGTCACACTGGGTAGAGTGCCATGGTGTCACAGCTCACAGCAAACTCCAACTCTTGAGCTTAAGCAATTCTCTTGCCTCAGCCACCCAAGTAGCTGGGACTATAGGAGCCCATCTCAGCCTCCTAGAGTGCTATGATTAGAGGCATGAGCCACTGCACTCAGCTGTGTTCTTTTCATATATGGCATTTATTAGGTTGAAGTAGTTTTCTTTTTTGCTTTTTTTTTTTTTGAGACAGAATCACTATGTCACCCTCAGTAGAGTGCTGTAGTATCACAGCAACCTCAAACTCTTGGGCTTAAGCGATTCTCTTGCCTCAGCCTCCCAAGTAGCTGGGACTACAGGTGCCCGCCTCAGTGCTCAGCTATTTTGTTGTAGTTGTCATTGTTGTTTAGCAGGCCTTGGCTGGCAACTTGCCAGCCCTGGTATATGTGTCCTGCGCCCCAACCACTGAGCTATGGGCGCCAAGCCTGAAGTAGTTTTCTTCTATTCTTAGTGAGTATTTATATCATGAAAGAATGTGGAATTTTGCTGCATCAATTAAGATAATCAGCTGGCTGGCCAGTGCCCATAGCTCAGTGAGTAGGGCACTGGCCACAAACACCAGGGGTGGTGGGTTCAAAACTGGCCTGGGCCTGCCAAACAACAATGACAACTGCAACAACAACAAAAATAGCCAGCCTTGTGGTGGGCACCTGTAGTCCCAACTACTTGGGAGGCTGAGGCAAAAGAATCACTTAAGCCCAAGAGTTTGAGGTTGCTGTGAGCTGTGATGCTGTGGCACTCTACTGAGGGAGACACAGTAAGATTCTGTCTTAAAAAAAGAGATAACCAGGGCAGTGCCTGTGGCTCAAAGGAGTAGGGCGCCAGCCCCATATGCCAGAGGTGGTGGGTTCAAACCCAGATCCGGCCAAAAACTGCAAAAAAAAAAAAGATAACCAGCTGGGCGTGGTGGCTCACACCTGTAATCCTAGTTTTCTGTGAGACCAAGGAGGGTGGATTGCTTGAGCTCACAAATTCCAGATGGTCAGCCTGAGCAAAAGCTAAACTGTCTCTCTACTAAAATAGAAAACAGCAACCTCCAACTCCTGGGCTCAAGCCATTTTCCTGCCTCCGCCTCCAAAGTAGCTGGGACCCCAGTCACCGACACAACATCTGGCCATGTTTTTTATTTTATTTTATTTTTTTTTTGGTTGCAGCCATCATTGTTGTTTAGTGGGCTTGGGCTGGATTCAAACCCGCCAGCTCAGGTGTATGTGGCTGGAGCCTTAGCCACTTGAGCCACAGGCACCGAGCCTATAGTCCTTTTTATTTCTGTAGCGTTTGTACTAATGTCCCTACTTTCTTTCTGACTTTAGTCATTTGAGTCATTTCTCTTTTTTCTTAGGCAATCTAAAGATTTTTCAGTTTTGTTTATTTTTTTGAAGAACCATCATTTGGTTTCGTTTATTTTCTCTATTCTTTTTCCATTCCCTGTCTCTGCTCCTATCTTTAGTATTGCCTTCCTTCCGATAGCTTTGGGTTTAGTTTGTTTTCTAGTTCCTTAAGTTCTAAACTGAGGTTGTTGATTTGAATTTCTTCCTTTTTTATTTTTTTTTATTGTTTTTAGGTAAGCATTTATAGTTATGAGTTTCTCCCTTAGCACTACTTTTGCTATATCCCATACATTTTAGTATGGTGTATTTTCATTTTTGTTGGTCTCTAAATACTTTAAAATTTTCCTGTGATTTCTTTTTTGATCCATTGGTTGTTTAATTGAGAGTATGTTATTTAATTTTCAGAGATTTGTGAATTTTTTCCTTTGCTGTTGATTGCTATCTTCCTCTAGAAGAAAAGATACTTTATATGATAGATAATCTGTTTTTGTAGTATAGATAACATATCTATCTTTAAAATTGATTGAGAGGCTTGGCGCCTATAGTTCAAGTGGCTAAGGCACCAGCCACATGTACCAGAGCTGGTGGGTTCGAATCCAGCCCAGGCCTGCCAAACAACAATAACAACTACCACCAAAAAATAGCCAAGTGTTGTGGCGGATGCCTGTAGTCCCAACTACTTGGGAGGCTGAGGCAACAGAATTGCTTAAACCCAGGAGTTGGAGGTTGCTGTGAGTTGTGATGCCACGGCATTGTACCCAGGGCAACAGCTTGAGGCTCTGTCTCAGAAAATAAATAAATAGGCTCGGCGCCTGTGGCTCAAGTGGCTAAGGTGCCAGCCACCTATACCTGATCTGGCGGGTTTGAATCCAGTCCAGGCCCGCTAAACAACAATGACGGCTGCAACCAAAAAATAGCCAGGCGTTGTGGCAGGTGCCTGTAATCCCAGCTACTTAGAAGGCGGAGGCAGGAGATGCACTTGAGCCCAGAAGTTGGAGGTTGCTGTGAGCTGTGATGCCATGGCACTCTATTCAGGGTGACAGCTTGAGGCTCTGTCTCAAAATAAAATAAAATAAAATAAAATAAAATAAAAATAATAAATAAATAAATAAATAAGCATTCTACCTAGGGCAACAGTTTGAGGCTCTGTCTCAAAAAATAAATACATAAATTGGCTCAGCGCCTGTGGCTCAGCGGGCGCCAGCCACGTACACCTGAGCTGGCGGGTTCGAATCCAGCCCGGGCCTGCCAACAACAATGACAGCTGCAACCAAAAAATGGCCGGGCGTTGTGGCAGGCACCTGTGGTCCCAGCTACTTGGGAGGCGGAGGCAAGAGACTCGCTTGAGCCCAGGAATTGGAGGTTGCTGTGAGCTGTGGATGCCACGACCCTCTATCCAGGGTGACAGCTTGAGGGTCTGTCTCAAAAAATAAATAAATAAATAAATAAATAAATACATAAAGAAAATTGATTGAGAATTCTTTTGTTGCCTAACAAATGTCTCAAGTGCTTGAAAAGAATATATATTCTGTTGCCAAAGGGTAAGTGTTTGTTAGATCTAATCGGTTTATTGTTGTATTGTAAAACAACAGCAGCAACAAATAGCAGTGGTTTTTGTATTTTTCAGGTATAAACTTTTCCATTTGTGGTACCATGATAGCACTCTAAAAGTTTTGCATTTTCCAACACTTCAGATTTCAGATTTTTGGATTAGGGGTGCTCTAGCTGTAGTCTCTTAATCAGGTACAGAAAAAAGTGGAGTTTACAATTGTTGCTTGGTAAAAGTAGTTTTTATATTTGCCCGTGTATTTACGGAGGTTTTTGTTTCTTCGTTTGGTTTAGCAGTGTTATTTCAGCATCCACTTTAGCATTTGTTGCAGGCAGGTCTGTGGCAGGAGACTTCTGCAGCTTTTGTTTATGTGGAAATGTCTTGAATTTTCCTTAACTTTTAAAGGTCAGCTTTTTGGATATAGAACTCTTAGTTTACAGGAGTTTTTTGTTGCTGTTTTTTACTTTTAGCCACCCTCGGTTTATGGGGCTGGCGCCCTACCCACTGAGCCACAGGCGCTGCCCACTTAGCCTTCTGAGTAGCTGGGACTACAGACCCACACCACCATACCTGGCTAGTTTTCTGTTTTTAGCAGAGGTGGGGTCTTGCTTTTGCTCTTGCTCAGTCTGGTCTTGAACTCCTGACTTCAAGTGATCCACCCTCCTTGACCTCCCACAGTGCTAGGGTTATAGGCACGAGCCATTGATGGTTATGTCTTATAAAATGTTTAGATAATTTGACATTTTACATTTTGAAATGAAAATAATGTGGTTGCATTTTTCCTTGTAAATCAATAGACATCAAAATTTACAAGCTCTTCAGATATTCCAGTAGAATTTATAAGAAGAAATATTAAACTACGTGGACGATTACGCCGAATAACTGAGAATGGTTTAGAAATTGAACATATTCCTATTAGTTTACCTATAATATCTTCATTGAGAAGTAAGTAACGTGTGATAATGATAAGACTAAGTAACTGTTGTAGTGGTTTTTTATTACATTTTATTTATAAAATAGCAAAAAATGTCATTTTAATTCCCAATAACCCTCAATTGATGAGAGAAAGTCTGAACTCTTGGTAATATATACAAGGAACTGTCTAATTTGGCCCCATGTTTCCTTTCTTCCTTCTCTCTTATTTATTTATATACAGAATCTCACTCATTCAGTTTCCCTGGGATTGAGTACTATGGCGTCATAGCTCACAACTTCAGACTCTTGGGTTCAAGGGATCCTCTTGCCTCAGCTTCCCTGAATAGTTGGGACCACATGCTGCTGTTATAATGCCCGGCTAATTTTTCTATTTTTGGCGCAGATGGGGTCTCGCTCTTGCTCAGGCTGGTCTTGAACTCCTGAGCTGAGGCCATCCACCCACCTTGGCCTCCCAGAGTGCTAGCATTACAAATATGAACCCCCGGGCCCAGTTTCTCTCCTTTTTATAATTAAGCGACTGAGTCTTTCATTCAGGCATTTGGTCATTCATTCCACAAGTATCAAGCTCTTGTGGTCTAGGACAGTGTTTTTCAACCTTTTTTAGGGGAGGCGGAGGCGAGAGACTCGCTTGAGCCCAGGAGTTGGAGGTTGCTGTGAGCACTCTATCCAGGGTGACAGCTTGAGGCTCTGTCTAAAAAAAAAAAAAAAGAAAAGAAAAAGAAATGAAAAACTGCAGCACCTGTGTCTCAGTTAGTAGGGCGCCGGCCCCATATACCAAGGGTAGCGGGTTCAAACTTGCCCTGGCCGAACTGCAAAAACAAAAAAATAGCCGGGTGTTGTGGCAGACGCCTGTAGTCCCAGCTACTCGGGAGGCTGAGGCAAGAGATTCGCCTAAGCCCAAGAGTTGGAGGTTGCTGTGAGCTGTGATGCCACAGCACTCTACTGAGGGCAGTAAAGTGAGACTCTGTCTCTAAAAAAAAAAAAAAATCTATTATTCCCTGCTTTTTGAAAAAGCTAAAGATCTTATCATATCATGTTCCAACTGTTTGGTGGAAGTTGGGTATAATACCCTGTTGGGGTTTTTCCCAGCAAGTGCAAAGGAGGGAGAGGAGGATGAAAGTTGAGAATATTTTCAAGGGAGAGTTTATAATGGAAAACTATGGAGGCCAAGCTGGATAATGTGGGAACTGGTCTAAAGGGAGCTATTGAATAGATAATGGTGGTTCAGTGCACTAGCATTTTAATGAGATCAAAGGATTGTTATTATAAGAGGTATTTTGAGGTGATAAAATGAGACTCTGTCTCTAAAAAAAAAAAGAAATGAAAAACCGGCTGGGCTCCCATAGCACAGTGGTTACGGCGCCAGCTACATACACCGAGGCTGTCAGGTTTGAACATCGCCCCAGCCAGCTAAACAACAATGACAAATGCAACAAAAAAAATAGCCAGATACTGTGGCAGGCGCGTGTAGTCCCAGTTACTTGGGAGGCTGAGGCAAGAGAATCACTTAAGCCCAATAGTTTGAGGTTGCTGTGAACTGTGACGCTACAGCACTCTATTGAGGATGACATAGTGAGACTCTGTCTCAAAAAAAAAGAAATGAAAAACTGCTAAGAGCTATGAAGGAAAAGAACAGGGTACTAGGACAGACAATTACTAGGGGTCATGTGAGGAGTGGGGAATGTACACACAAGATAGTTAGAAGGCTTCATGGAGGTGTTGCTATTTATTTATTTATTATTTATTTATTTTTGTAGAGACAGAGTCTCACTTTATCGCCCTTGGTAGAGTGCTGTGGGGTGTCACACACAGCAACCTCCAGCTACTGGGTCCAGGCGATTCTCTTGCCTCAGCCTACCTAGAGACACCTGCCACAACACCCGGCTTTTTGTTTGTTGCAGTTTGGCTGGGGCCGGGTTTGAACCTTCCACCCTCGGTATATGGGGCCAGCACCCTACCGACTGAGCCACAGGCGCCGCCCCTGGAGATGTTGCTATTTAATCAGAGACCCAAAGAATTAAGGGGAGGGGCTGTCTTGGAACAGCAGAGTAGGAATGAATTTGACTGTTTTAACAAGCCATATGATGGCTCTAGTAGCTGAGGTACTGTGAGGAAGGGGGAGATGCACCAAAGGGGATTGGCAAGGAAGGCATGGGCCAGATCTCTCCTGATGCAATTCCTGCTTCTCCTAGCTTCACATCAAAGACCACGCCACACAGACCTTCCTGCTGCTTGTGTCTCATTTTTGGGGTGTCTTGGCTCCTGAACTCCTGTTGGTTCTTCAGGATCCAGCTCAACTGTCAGCTCTTTTGTGAAGCTTTTTAAACTAGAAAGCCAAATTAGCCTCTTTCTTTACTGTGCAGCAGTTTATAACATACTGTGATTATAGTACTCGCTCACCTTTCTCTATAATTACTATGTGTATTTAAATTTATATCCTCCATTAATCTGTGAGCACCCAAAGGGCAAGAGGCTTTTCTTTTTATCTGGATAGTCACAGTTCTTAGAAAAATACTTATTAGCCAATAGAGACTTGGTAAAACTTGTCCAATGAATTAATTTAGTTATATTTCAAACATTTTTTCCCTAACTTTATTGTCCAGGCTATGGTGTAGTGGCATAATCAAACTGCAACCTCAAACTCGGGGGCTCAAGCAATCCTCCTGACTCAGCCTCCTGAGTAGCTGGGACTATAGGCGTGTACCACCATACCTGGATAATTTTTTTTATTTTCTGTAGAGATAGGGTCTTGCTATCTTCCCCAGGCTGATCTTGAACTGCTGGCTCCAAGTGATCCTTCAGCGTCCCAAAGTGCTAGAATTACTGGTGTGAGCCATGGTGCCTGGCTCTTTAAAGATCTTCTTAACATTAATTTTATTTATTTATTTTTTTTGAGACAGAGCCTCAAGCTATCGCCCTGGGTAGAGAGCTGTGACATCACAGCTCACAGCAACCTCCAACAACTCCAGGTTTAAACTATTCTCCTGCCTCAGCCTCCCAAGTAGCAGGGACTACAGGCGCCTGCCACAATGCCTGTCTATATTTTGGTTACAGCCATCATTGTTGTTTGGCAGGCCCGGGCTAGATTCGAACCCATCAGCTCAGTTGTATGTGGCTGGAGCCTTAGCTGTTTGAGCCACAGGTGCTGAGCCTTCTTAACATTATTTTTAAGCCCCAGATGAATGAATATTACTGTTTAATGAGATATAACTATAAAGGAATAAGGTTGACTTTTTTCCCCCTAAGCATACCTGACACAGTTGATTCTTTTAACAAACCAGAGAATTAAGATAGTTTATTTTTAATTTATTTTTATGTTTTTGAGACAGAGTCTTACTCTATCACCCTTATTCCGTCTTCATCTAATTTGTGTATTTATTGTACCATAAAGCTTTTGCTAAAGGCATAGTTCTCCTACATAAATCTTTTAATGCTTCTCAAACTGAAACCCTAGGAAAGGTTCCAAGAAGGCCATATGCTAACGAAAATGTTTTTCTGTCATCAAACAATATAGCATTATCTTCTTGATCTAAAGTATTACTTTTTTCCTAGAGATTAATGAATTTAACTTTGTATTTTTGTGTTTTTTTTTTTTTTTTTTTGCAGTTTGGCTGAGGCCGGGTTTGAACCTGCCACCTTTGGTATAGGGGGCTGGCGCCTTACTCGCTGAGCCACAGGCACTGCCCCTTAACTTTGTATTTTCAACTCCTTAATAAGAGTTAACGTATGTTAAATGTATAATTTCTTTCTTTTAGAGACGGAGTCTCAACCTTGTTGCTCTTGGTAGAGTGCTATAGCATCACAACTCACAGCAATCTCCAGCTCTTGGGTTTAGGCAATTCTCTTGCCTCAGCCTCCCAAGTAGCTAGGACCACAGGCACCCACCACAACGCCCGGCTATTTTTTTATTGCAATTTGGCCGGGGCCAGGTTTGACTTCGCCACCCTTGGTATATGGAGCTGGCATCCTACTCACTGAGCCATAGGCACCGTCTGTATAATTTCTTTTTTGAAAAAAAGACACTAAGAGTTTTTTTTCTCTTGGTCAGCCATTATCCCTTTTCAGAAAGTTACAAACTTTTTCTAAAATAAAATTCTGTAATTAAAGTAAAATTGGTTAAAAAAAATTTTTTTTTTTGCAGTTTTTGGCCGGGGCTGGGTTCGAACCCGCCACCTCCGGCATATAGGGCCGGCACCCTACTCACTGAGCCACAGGCGCCGCCCTGGCTAAAATTTTATCAAGAGTTAGGGTAAACAGATATTCATATTCTGTTACTTTAACTATACATTGATAAAATCCTATTCAGAAGTCAATTTTGCAAAATGTATTTTAAAAAGTTGATGTAGATCAATATTTATTGAGGTGGGATGATATCCTCAGTAAGTGAAGTGAAAAAGCAGTTTCTACAGTTCTTTTGGTGGTAATAGCCTATATTATTATTATTATTGTTATTTGAGAGACAGGGTCTCACTCTGTCACTCAGGCTGGATTGCTGTTGCACAATCATAGCTTCCTATAAACTCAAACTCCTTTGCTGGGCTTAAGGGATCCTCTTGCCTCAGCCTGCTTGTATAGATAGGGCTACATAGGCATACAATACCACCTTTGCCTAATTCTTTCTTTTTTAATTTTTTCTTTTTTTTTTAGACAAGAGTTTCACTCAGTTGCCCTGAGGTTAAGTGGTGTGGTGTCATAGCTCACAGCAACCTCAAACTCTTCGGCTCAAGTGATCCGCTGTCTCAGCCTCCTTAAGTAGCTGGGACTACAGACATGAACCACTATGCCCGGCTAGTTTTTTTATTTGTAGAGATAGGGGTCTCAAACTCTTGAGCTCAGGCAATTCACCCACCTCAGCCTCCCAGAATGCTAGGGTTACAGGTGTAAGCCCCTGCATCTGGTCAAATTTTTTTTTTTTTTTTTGTAGAGATGGGGTCTTAGTGCATTGCTCAAGCTGTTTTCAAACTTCTGGCCTCAAGTGATTCTCCCACTTCAGCCTCCCAAAGTGCTGAGATTACAGATGTGAAGCACCAAGTTGCGTAGCCCAGCTTACTAAAACTACATGTTTATAGTGTTATGGTACATGGCTTCAAAGTAATTCTGGAAAAAATAAATCTGAAAAGTTGAAACAAAAAAGGTAGTTAATTTTCATTTCCTTACTGAAATGGGTTTGAAATTATTCCATTTGTTATACATTTGTATTGTTTTAGAAGAAAACTTGAACATAGAAATAAATTGACCTACGTTTTGAGTATTTTAAATAAATATAATATGTTCAGTTGTTTTTTTGGAGACTAGATGACTTTGGAATTTGCTTTTACAAATGCTATTAAAACTAAACTCTTTTCTACCTAACCTTTTTAGAAGAGCCTTGTGGTGCTTTGCTGGTTAAGCTAGCTGGAGTAGAACTCACTGAAACTGGGAAGACATGGTTACAAAAAGAGCTAAAACCTTCCCAACTACTATGGTTCCAACTTCTTGGAAAGGAGAATTCAGCACTCATTTGCTACCTTTTAGTGAATAAGGTAAGCTGTGTGAAGAAATAACTAGCAATGTGTTATTCTTATTATTTATATGTATACACTTAATTAAAACTTCAGATATGTAGTGGGACTCTGAATTTCTTTTTTGTCTTTTAAAACTGCTGCTGACAGTAGTTATGAAACCAGGTATTTGGGTGGCGCTTGTGGCTCAGTAAGTAGAGTGCTGGCCCCATATACCGAGGGTGGTGGATTCAAACCCAGCCCCGGCCAAACTGCAACAAAAAATAGCCGGATGTTGTGGCAGGTGCCTGTGGTGCCAACTACTCAGGAGGCTGAGGTAAGAGAATCCCCTAAGTCCAAGAGCTGGAGGTTGCTGTGAGCTGTGATGCTATAGCACTCTACGGAGGGTGACAAAGTGAGACTCTGTCTCTAAAAAAAAGAAAAAAAGAAAAAAGAAAAGAAAAAAGAGCCTGGGCGCGGTGGCTCATGCCTGTAATCCTAGAACACTGGGAGTCTGAGGCGGGTGGATTGCTTGAGCTCAAAGTTTGAGAGCAGCCTGAGCAAAAGCGAGATCTTGTCCCTACTAAAAATAGAAAAACTGAGGCAAGAGGATCACTTGAGCCCTAGTAGGAAGTTGCTGTGATCTATGAAGCCATAGCACTCTATCCAGGACGACAGCTTGAGACTCTGTCTCAAAAAAAGAAAAAAAAAGGCTCGGTGCTTGTAGCTCAAGCAGCTAAGGCACCAGCCACATACACCTGAGCTGGAGGGTTTGAATCCAGCCCAGGCCCGCCAAACAACAATGATGGCTGCAACCAAAAAATAGCTGGGTGTTGTGGCGGTGCCTGTAGTCCCAGCTACTTGGGAGGCGGCGGTAGGAGAATCACTTGAGCCCAGGAGTTGCAGGTTGCTGTGAGCTGAGATGCCACAGCACTCTACTCAGGGCAATAGCTTGAGGCTCTGTCTCAAAAAAAAAGAGAAGAAAATGATTAGAATTTTAAGGAGTTTAATTATTTAAAGCATTTTCAATTATTAATAGAAAGCTTAATGAAATTTATTAATTCTTGCAGTTCCTTAAAAATAAGAATTTTCCAAAACCAAATGGTTGAGCTATCTTATGTTTAAAAGTAAGTTAATAATACAAAGTTATATAAAGCATCCCAAAGCCCAGAGCCCCAAAATATTAGCTTTTCTTTTAAGTTGAAGAGTACAATTACCAAAAAGAGGATGATGATGACAATAATAATAATAATAGGGCGGCGCCTGTGGCTCATGGAGTTGGGTGCCAGCCTCATATACCGAAGGTGGCGGGTTCAAACCCAGCCTCTGCTGAACTGCAAAACAGAAAAACAGCCGGGCGTTGTGGCGGGCGCCTGTAGTTCCAGCTACTCGGGAGGCTGAGGCAAGAGAATCGCCTAAGCCCAGGAGTCGGAGGTTGCTGTGAGCTGTGTGATGCCATGACACTCTACTCAGGGCAATAAAGTGAGACTCTGTCTCTACAAAAAAAAAAAAAAAGAGAGAGAGAATAATAATAATAATAATACATTTTGAGTGTTTGCCATGTGTCAGACACTGAGCTAACTGCTATGCTTATATCATTTCATTTATCCTCAGAACCACTCCACAGAGCTATTGTTTTTATTATCATTTACAGATGGGACATTTAGGGAAGATAATTGTCTAGACCAGGGTAGCCAAGCGAAAGAAGCTCTTCCTGGTTCCCAGGTCCGTCCCTTGTCTTATTATCTTCAGTATATATTGCTTCCTAGGTGACTGAGCTATACCATATGCATATTGTGATAATTTACTTATTGTATTTGAATTTTTTTAGTGTGTGAAGTTAAATTTTAATTCTGATTTTGGTTCAAGAGAATGAGCTTAAAAGGTGCCAAAGAATGAGAAAAACATGATAAACCTTTTATGACTGTTACTGACTCCTTATAATTATGTCTCCAAATTACTAAATTTGAAGGAAAAAAATTATTTTTGTATTTATTTATTTGAGTCAGTGTCTCATTTTGTCATTCGTGGTAGAGTACTATGGTGTCATAGCTCACAGCAACCTCAAAGTCTACAAGAGATACTCTTGCCTCAGTCTCCTAGTAGTTGGGACTATAGGCGCCTGCCACAATGACTGGCTATTTTTATTTATTTTATTTATTTATTTTTCAGATAGAGTCTCACTGTGTTACCCTCGGTAGAGTGCTGTGGTGTCATAGCTCAAAGCAACCTCAAACTCCTGGGCTTCAGCAATTCTCTTGCCTCAGCCTCCCAAGTGACTGGGACCACAGGCACCCGCCATAGTGCATGGCTATTTTGTTGTTGTTGTTGTTGCTGTTGTCATTATTGTTTAGCTGGCCCAAGCTGAGTTTGAACCTGCCAGCCTGGGCATATGTGGCTGGTGCCCTACCCACTGAGCTATGGGCACCACCTATTTTTAGAGATGAAATCTCACTCTGGCTCAAGCTGGTCTTGAACCTGTGAGCTCAGGTAATCCACCCACCTCACTCAGCCTGCCGGACTGCTGGGATTACAGGCATAATCCACCATGCCCGGCCTAAAAAATTATTTTGAATTTTTTATTTAACGAAATGTTTTAAAGATTACTTTCTTCCTTTAGATGGCCTTAGAAAATGCCTCTTAGTTTAAACCTGGAATTTTTATGTTTTTAGAATTTAACTGTAAATTACTTATCTAATGAAGCTATTAAATTAGTAATACTTTAAGATTAATTTTGGTAGATTAAAATCCCACAAGGAGTATAGAAATAGTCCAGTGGGATCTTCTTTATACAGTGAATTTGTGGGGGGAAAAATCCCTTTTCTCTGGTTTCATAAGAAGTGAGGTTTCTGGGTAGCGCCTGTGGCTCAAAGGAGTAGGGCGCCAGCCCCATATGCCGGAGGTGGCGGGTTCAAACCCAGCTCCCGCCAAAAATTGCAAAAAAAAAAAAAGTGAGGTTTCCTGAAAGATGAAGATTCAAGGGCCAGGACTATTTTTATGTTAATTATTTCAAGGGAAGTCTTTGAAATATGTATTGACATTCCAGCTGTCTAAACACTGGAATTCTGAACTTAATTCAACAGTTCAGAGATGATTCATTTTGTACTTGACTACTTTTTTAGTTTCTTTAGTTTCATTTAGTTTCTTTTGCTGTGATCTCTCATCTTTCCTTGTGCCTTTCTCTGTGCCCTACTTTCCCTCCAACCAACCAACAAACAAAAAAATTGCTTTTTTACTTTGTTGCTTCAAAGCTCCTTTGGATTAAGAACCCAATGAACCTGTGGAAAATTCTATGTTATGGAAGAACAGATTGACTTTGAGCAAGGGTGTCTTTTAATAAAATTTTTGGATTTAGCAAAAGCTATTTTAAGGTCTTGGGGACCTTGTAGTTTTATATTTTGGCTTTTCTCTGGAGGATCAATATTGTTTGAATGAGTGATTTTAAAGCAAATAAGATGTTGTGGGCATATTGACAGTTTTCTTAAATAATTGGTTTATTTTATTTTTTAATTCAAGGGAGGATATTTTAGTGTGAGTCTGAATGAAGAAATTTTGAGAAGAGGTCTTGGCAAAACTGTTCTTGTTAAAGAGCTTAATTATGAATCTAAAATCTATTGGACAATTCATAGAAACCTACTTAAAGCTGAATTAACAGCTGTAAAAAAAGGAGAAGGAATATGGAAGGAAGAATCTGAAAAAGAAAACTATTTGGAAAAATTCAAAGATTCCTGGAGAGAAATATGGAAAAAAGACAGTTATTTAAAAACAACAGGATCAGATTTCAACTTGAAAAAAGGAAGGTATTATGACAAACTTAGAAGGACTTATGAAATATGGAAAGACACCATGAATAACTACTCCTTAATACGGAAGTTCAGAGAACTTGTACATCGCATACACTTTCGTAGAAAAGGGTGAATTATCCAAGAGGTCAGGAGGTGACCTACTCTGAACAGTAAAATCTATAAATATGTGTACATTTTTGTTGAGTTAAAATGGAAATTTCCCCAAATGATCAAAGTTGTATTCTAATGGTATATAAATATTAAAGAGATGATTATGATAAGTACATCACAATTTAAACAAATTATGATTAATATAATATCTTCTAGGTAAACAAAGCATTGTATAAAAAAGTTGAATGAAGAGGATTTCTAGACTGAAAAGGATTTACATACGTAAAGCTAATGTTTGAAGATAAAGTTTAACTGTTGGCTATTGTATTATTTTAGTTATTTTGGGTAGCCATATTTGATTTTTATTTAAAGAGAATATTTGTTGGGCGGCTCCTGTGGCTCAGCGAGTAGGGCGCCGGCCCTATATACCGAAGGTGGCGAGTTCAAGCCCGGCCTCGGCCGAACTGCAAAAACAAAAAAATAGCCGGGCGCTGTGGCGGGCGCCTGTAGTCCCAGCTACTAGGGAGGCTGAGGCAAGAGAATCGCTTAAGCCCAAGAGCTGGAGGTTGCTGTGAGCTGTGTGACGCCACGGCACT
>CAUYON010012376.1:0-23348 GCA_963573935.1 Arctocebus calabarensis | reverse complement strand
TTCTTAGCAAAGTATCTCAAGAATGGAAGAAAAAGTATCCAATGTACTCAGCCCTAATATGAAGCTAATTTATAGCTTTCATATGAAGGCTAAAACCCAATTATAGCACAAGAATACAGAGAAAAGGGAAAGGGAGGGGAGTGGGGGGGAGGATGGGTGGAGGGAGGGCAATTAGTGGGACCACACCTTTGGTGCATCTTAGCAGGGTACTAGTGAAACTTATTAAAGGTAGAGTATCAATGTCTTTATATAGTGATCAAGAAAATGCCATGAAGGCTATCTGTAACAGTACAATAAAAATATTTCTGATTGTATATGAAGCACATTGTGCCCTATGATTGCACCAGTGTACACAATTATGATTTAATAAAATTATTTAAAAAAAAAAAGATCCTCATCAGGATAAGTTCCCAATGAACCATTTTATGACCATACCTGTGGTCTAGATGTACTTCAGGTACAACTGGAGCTTGCATGTATTTTTTTCTCCTCCTTTTAAAATAAAATATTATCAACATTTCCCAGTGTATTGATTGTTTTCTGTGGTAAATTTTTCAATTATTTTCGAGTTATCTTAGTAAAGTTTCTCTAGTAATTTTGAATCAAATATGGTACTCAGATTAATTCTACTCTTGAAGCACAAATATTAACATCCACTGTCAGGCATGTCTGTTAAACTTAGTGACATAACAATAAAGACCATAACATTTCTGATTTCCATAGCATCTATTTTTAGCATCAAACAATTATCTTCACTGATGATTCAGTGCCTTTCAGTAGGGCATATGCATCTTTATTTCTATAGAATATTCCTTTTGTTCTGGTATTTCTCTATATACCTTTATTCATAACAAGGACATTCTAGTCAGTATGTTTTGTCAATTTCAGATAGAAACATATTTTCTTGACAATTTAGTTAGCTTCTAAATCCTATCTACTAAATCTCCTTTGGTTTACCTTTGCTTTGTACCATGGAATATAAAACTATTTTTCCTATGATACAGCTAGGTTGTGTTTTTCTATTACAATTTCATTTCAGTTTATGGTCTCTGAAAGGAATTTAATCATTGTCTGAAGAGATACAATATTTAAAACAAAGATATGTTAAAATATAATACTTGGTACTTCTCCATAAATGATGCCATCCCGAAATTTTATTTAGCACTCTGCTCTATATTGACATCCCTCATGTGTTCTGCTTTCTTGCAAATTCACTGATTAGTTCTCCTAACACTTTAAGAATCCCTTTTTAGGTGAAGAAATTGGGGAACAGGGCAGTACAGCAGTTTCCTGTTTCCAAGATGGACTAAATAATTGGAGTGGAGATTTACACTTAGGACTCTTGATATGGAAACCTTTGCTCCTCCCACTCGACAAGTCTACTTTCAAAATTGGCATTGATGTTTCTGGAACTAGTCTCAGAGTCTCAAAGGAGATGCTTGACTTTGAACATGCGCTTTCATTAAAATATGCCTCTCCTGTCACCATCATTGATTTTGGGAGAATGCCTTTTATATGTCCAGGCAGATAACAATGTAGTTTCTAAATGATAGAGAAGTTAAAAATAACACTTTCTCAGCAATGTCATTTCAGGAACTAATCTATTGTGTAACAGCAATCTCCGCAGTTTAATGCTTTCTCTGCCATGAAGAGAAAGTGCAAGCTTTAATATATCATGATGTCTCTTTTATTCATTTCTTTTGATTTTTGGTTTAGTGCTTATAAACCACCTATAACAGATTTGTGAGTGATGCCTTAGTCACCAAATTTGGTAGCATGAAGCAGGAGCCTGCTGAACTATTTTATATATTGTTTTACATGCTGAAGAAATTTGTTTGTGGCTGCCTTTCTGTATCTATGAACCTCAAAACCAGTCACCCTTTTAACAGTGGTACTTCAGAGATAGGGCTAATTCACACTTTGTGGGCTATGTATGTTACACAAGCTTCAATGTAATACATGTAGTTACTAAATTGGCTGGCATATGACTTTTGCAGTAATATGATAACAAATTCAAAATAACTGTTTATTAGTCAGGGATCTCCAGAGAATAGAACCAAGACAAGCAACCAAAACAATGCATCAATGCATATGTATGTGTGAATATTTCTATATCTATATTTCTATCTATCTATAGAGAGATATCTCAATTGATTTACTGTAAGGAACTGGCTTACATGATTGTGATCTGGAAAGTACCAAGTCTGCTGTTCCAGCTGGCAGGTTGGAGACCTAGAGGTGTGTTGATATTGTGTTCTCTAGTTTGAAAGCAATTTTGAGGCAGAATCTCTTCTTCTCCCCAGGGACTGCCGTCTTTCTCAACACCTACAACTGCTTGATTAAGCCTGCTCACCTCGTGGATAATAATCTCCGAGTCTATTAATTTAAATTTAATCACGCTTTAAAAATGTCTTGACATTGATAGTTGAACAAACATCTAGGTACTCTTGCTTAGCCAAGTGGGTATATAAACTGGGTTTTAACTTTTCTATGGTTGATTTATTTAAAAATGTTAGTGTTTTTTAATTCCAAATATATTTGGCCTATTAAAATTCTAAAGCCTTCTGTGATGCATACACAAGTTAATACAATATAATATAAAATTAATCCTTTTGATCTTGAAATCAAAACTGTGTTTATAGTGGTAAATTCTATACTTAAATTCTTTGAGGTTATTAATCATTATAACATAATTGAGACTTTATAAAAATTTTGCTAGTACTATGGCTAATTCTATTAAGATTAAAAACTTAATTGGCTTTCTTCTACATTGATAAAAAAGACAGACAGCCTCCTGCCTCCACCTCCCAAGTAGCTGGGACTACAGGTGCCCGCCACAATGCCCGGCCATTTTTTGGTCGCAGCCGTCATTGTTGTTTGGCGGCCCAGGCTGGATTTGAACCTGCCAGCTCAGGTGTACGTGGCTGGTAACTTAGCCGCTTGAGCCACAGGTGCCAAGTCCCATTCAAAGGTTTTGAAAGTCTCAGATATGTTGTATTTCCAGATGTCCCAAAATGAAACATGTGTTTGGTGTCCAATTCCATCACTAGCAAAATCAAAGTGTTTCTTTTATAATCTCTAATTTTGTGACAATATTTGGATTTGAAGGCAGAAAAATAGAATAGAGATGACCCAGACATTTGATATGTGAATCTTTATTCTGAAATCAAGTAAAAACACTTTTGTGTTAATTCCTTTGTTCACTGAAGAATATTATTTCTCACAGACTTTTTATGTGCCCTATATTAATGAATACATGTAGTCATCTCTCAGATTTTTATTTGTTTTTCTCCTTTTGCACTTTGGTTTTCTCTTTTCTAGAGTAATTAAACCCAAATCTTACTGATTCCATTATCAAAAAATACCAAAGAAATATATTAAGCTATCAATAACCTAGAATTATGTCAGTTAATTTATTTAGCCTGGTGCATTACTAAAATTCTTATCAGAACTTCTCACTAATAGGCTTTATCTAGGAATTGTGTATTCCTTTCTTTTCTAAAAAAAAATGGAGTGTTGGCAAAGAGGAATAGGGTGAAAAACAGAAGTAGAGTTCCCAAAGTAAAATAAAAACAACAGGAAGTCACAGACTCATGACCATGACTCATTGGTCATGCTTACAATGATTAGGAATTCTTTGAACTATTTATTTACTTTGACCATTAACTGTTACCCTTTGTAGAAGCAGTATAACTTTGAGATATCAAGCTACCTTCATGTTATTGAAACAAACCCAGAATACATCATGTCTTTTCTCACTGGCAGTTCCTATATCCTTGAAGCCAATCTGAGTTTCTTGGCCCTTGAGGCTTTGCTTGGATGACTCTCACATTTCAGTGTGGTTCTCCACCCCCATGAATCAGACCTGTTCCTGGGCCATATCTGTGGGAAGAGGGGTTTTCAATGTACTGAGAAGGGACAAAATTCAACTTCCCAATCAGAACTGGAAAGGTCAGGGAGCATAGTAGCTAAATAATATAATTTTTAAAATAGGACAACTTTTTGTTATTTTTTAGCCAGTGCTTCTCAAACTTTAATGTTTATGGGGAAGAGAAGGCTGGGATACTGCGTGATAATACAACTGGCCCACGGACCACATAGTGAGCAGCAATGAAGCTGTCTCTGTTGGTCCCAGAGCTACAAAATTGTTTCACTTTTGAAAGCTGAGCTGGGGCGTCTGAGAGACTCAGATGTCTTCACTAGAACATGTCTGACATGACACTTTGTTGGTGTATATGTGTGTGTGCATATATGTATAATGTTCTTTCTTCAGCTAGAGTCTGATGTCAACACAAATTATTTTGACTAGGCCTCAGTTACCAACATAATAAACCACAAGACATATACAAATGACAGTGAAAGTTTATCTCAAACAATAAAATGTTTATTTGAACACTTTTCTGTCTTCCCCTTTAATAAAAAATGATATGTATTCTAATACACATGCCCATGGCTGAGATTCAACTGGAGCGCCATCCTCTGGCAGGACTTGGTATTTATGGCTGATATCCACACGTAGCGGTTAGGGATAGTGCCGGCTGTGGGGATTGGATTATGCCATGTCTGGTGTTGAATAGCTTGGCTACCCTCTCTAAGTGTTTCCTAAGCATAGTGCAGCAGTACAAACTCCTTTCTTTCCTGAGTGAGCTCAACATTTTTCACTGTTGACCCTACTGAAGCAATATCAGGAAGGTATAGGAACCGAGATATTCATGTCTATATTGCTATTGATTATAGTTTAAGGGTCTCTTGAAATCCCATGGCTTTGTTTCCATGTACCAGGGCTGAGGAACACAGCAACCCTAGGTATATAGTATAAGTATTGCCCCAGAGTTTAAGCCACTTTCTCAGGATACTGAGAAGTAATGGGGAAAGAGTCTGTGGACATTTTCTCCTTTTGGGTCCAGAGCAACTCATTTCGTCTCCCTCTCTTTCTCTTTCTCTCTTTTCCCTGGAACACCAAGCACAATCTCTTCAAGGTTTTTAGGCTCTTCCCGTGTTAGAAAGATAAGTATTTTTAAGGAAGTGTGCTTTTGCCCTTCAATGTGAACCTCTACTGAAAACAAAAACAGGGATGAGAGTGACAGCTATAAATTCAGGAGGAACGAAACACAGTTAAATATTATAATAAAAGTACCCAGCCGTATGTCTGGATAGTCCTCTTTTATACACATACTCCGTGCTGTCATGATGGAGGAGGCACCTGTTACTTCTCGCTAGTAGCTTTCCTTTGATTTTTTCCTCCCATTGCTCAGATCCTGAAGTCTCATTAACGTCTAAATTGTCTGATCCTAAATTTCTAGATCTCCCGCCACCCTGCTCTAAGTGCCTGCTGCTGACATCGACTGCTCATCTGCTCTGTGCTGGCCGTTTCCAGCTGAATCCCTGGATCTCTTCTGCACAACACTATGTAAGTTTCTCTAATCTCAAGTCAGAACTGGAATTATTTTCATCCCTTCCTTACTGAAGGTATACGAATGTGGTATTTGCCTCCTTGGGACTTTATATTCCTAAAAACTGCTTTTAAACAAAGCAAGTCTTACATGAAAGCTGAAGTATCCGGGGCCTGTCATGGACACATCCCCTGGTGGAAGGGCCCTGAGGTGCTCCATAACCCACCTCTAGTTTCTGAGAGGTTCTCCTTTTGCTACGTTCCTTTATCTTGTTTGTTTTGCGATACAAAGTCCTCCTGTCTTGGAAAGCACTCTGGACTTTCTAGAATCCCCCAGCTACAGTGCCCAATACCATCCTGAAACGACTGCGTGTCTTCCGCCTTCTGCTCGGGGCCCTAAGCCCAGGCCTATAACGCAGACCGCGCTCTCCTGGGCTCTGACACTCTCCCCTCCTGGTGCTGGAGAGGAGGGTGGGCCATTTTTCCCTTTTGGACAGGAGTTCAAATTTTGCACACAATTCTTTCACAACTGATGCGGCTACGTATGCCACCCTTCCTAGGTCTTCTACTCATGGCATTTTTCCTGTAGGAACTGGCTTTGCATACTTTGATCCCAAGGCCAGGTCCTAGTAGTTCAGCTGACATGTCTACTCTCAAATGGAGACACTGCCAGCACTCTAGCGCCAACAACGTGACTGTCTCCAACTTGTCCCTTTCCTTCTGTGAGGTTCCAACTCATCCGGTGTCTGCCTTCACCCCTAGGCAGCTTACTCCTTTGCTCAGTCTGGTGGCTTGCTAGGACTCAGGTGCAGCCTTGCCCTGTGCTGTCCTAGTGCTTTCTGCACCCCCGTCTCTATTATGCCACCTGCACTAGGAGGAGGGAAGATTTGTGCTGTGCCTTATTGTACAGCCACATCTGCCGAGCAAGCATGTACGGGGAGCCAAGGATAACCATTACCTGAGTTCAGTTGTCTCGACTCCCATGCACTACAGTGTGGCACCAAGATCCTCAGCTGACGTGATGGAGGATCCTTCTTTGTCAGGTCTGGGGGTCTGGTCTGTTCTCACTCGTGAACTCAAATCACTCCGTTTCTGAATGGATACATTTTCTTTTCTTTTCTAACCCCCCCTCCATTCTTTTACTATGGAGCCCAGTTCTTGTAATTCTCCAATTTAATTATCAATTACTCAATTCTATGTTATCATACTTTAGATGAGCTGAGTGGTGACATACGAGGTGCCACAGCTGGAATATTTTTGGGTTAATCAAACATTTTCTGTTGCCAGAGTAGGTTTCTGTCCCTATCTTCATGTTGATTGTTAAATTATCCTCTGTGTCTTCCCTAACTTAGTTAAAAATGCTTCTTTTTTATTAAGTTGACACGTACCATCAACAAGGAAGAGGTGTGGGGTATTTCCCGTTTTAGCAATAAAGATGAAAAAGTTCTGGAAAAAATGATACCCTGAGGCATGTTCACAGTGCCTGGCCTATGAAAGTGCTTAGCGTATGTTTTTTAAAAATACTTATTTCTGAAGGATAAGACACAAACAGCGAAGTGCACACATTTACAATACACATACAACAGTAAGTGCACAGCTCAGTTAACTTTTATAAAGTAAACTCATTCCTGTAATCATCAACTAGATCAAGAAATCGAAGTTCACAAGTAACCCCGTAGCTCCAATCATGCTCACTTTTACACACGCCTCCCCAAAGTAAGTCCTATTCTGACATTATCAGCAGAGATGAGCTTGCCTTGTGTTTGAATTTCATATAAATGGATTTGAGTTCAAGTTGTATCCACCAAGCTGTGCGAACTTCATACAACTTCCGTTGTCTGATTTCTTTTGCTCGACATAATGTTGATAAGATTCATCCAGGTTGCATGCAATTTGTTCAATTTCCTTGTGTAGTCTATTCCATTTTGCAAAAATAATCAATTTATTTATTCTATTATTGCTGGACTTTTTAGGTTGTTCTCAGTGTGGGGCTAATAAAAATATTGTTATGAATATTATCGTCTTTGTTTTTTGATAAACATACATATATACCCCTAAGTCTTTAAAATTTAAATTCTTAGTGTTTGGGTTTAAGTTTAACATTCCTAGATGCTGATATATTCCAAAGTTATCACATCAACTTATACTCCCATAAGCAGTGTTTGAGAGTTCCACTTTTGCCACATTTTTGTAAACACTTGTTATTGTCAGTCTTTTAATGGTAGTTCTTCTAGTGTGTATGTGGTGATATTTTATTATAATTTTTCTTTATGCTTTACTGATGATTATAGTAGTTGACAATCTTTTGTTGGTTTATTGGCCATTTTGTTAAGCACCTTTTCAAGACTTTTACCCATTTTTACTTTTATTTTTTTTGTGGAGACAGAGTCTCATTTTATCGCCCTTGGTAGAGCGCTGTGGAGTCACACAGCTCACATCAACCTCCAACTCCTGGGCTTAGGCGATTCTCTTGCCTCAGTCTCCCGAGTAGCTGAGACTACAGGCTCCCGCTACAAGGCCTGGCTCTTTTTCAGTTTTGCAGTTAGGCCAAGGCTGGATTTGAACCTGCAATCTTCCGTATATGGGGCCGCCGCCCTTTTATGTGTTTTTTAAATTAGTTACCTGCCTTGTTCTTAAACATTCTTGATAAGAACCCTTTTTCTGTTGCATGTATTTTAATATTTCCTCTCACTCAATGTCTCATTTTTGTGTTTTATACTGGTGTCTCTTGATGAATCTAGTCCCTAATTTTAAAGCATTTCAATTTCTTAATTTTTCCTTTATGTTTAGTTTTTTTATGTGTGTATGTCCTGTTTAAGATAACTTTGAATATTCCAAAGTCATTAAGACATTCTTCAAAACATTACATTGTAATCTCTTTATGTTTTGATTAAAAATTCCATCAAAATTTGTGTATAATATCAGGGATAAATAATGATAATTTTTTCTCACACATCTAGCCAATTGGCTCAGCACCATCTGTTAAAAAAGAGCACCCTCCTGACACTGCTGCAAGATGACCTTGAAATATATCAAGTGTCTGGATAGATGTGGGTTTGCTTCTGAATTCCCTATTGTATTCCATTGGCCCAATGTCTATAGTTGTATCATTGCCACTTTGTTTGAATAAATATAATTATATAATAATTCTTGACAGTTGGTTGTATAAGTTATCCAGTTTTGATCTTCAAGATTTGATTGGTTATTTGGCTTATTTAGCATCTTTGTTTTCACCAAAAAATATTGCTCTGACTGCATAACTAATAGATTCATTTGGGAAAAATATATATCTTTACAGCATTGAGTTTTTCTATACTTGTACTTTGGATATTCCATTATTTATTTATACTCTTTTTATTGGGTCTTTACTTTTTTCAATAATGAGTTATGGCTATACACTTTACATCATTTCTAGATTTATTATTGAGTATTCCATGCTTTTTTGAAACTACAATGTAGCATTTGTTACACTAAATTTTTTATTTTCTTGTATATGTAAATTAGTATTTTTATGTTACTTCATTTTTTCATCATAATATTAGTTTAATTTTTGTGTATTTAGAAGTTTATCACCTGCTTTTCAAAGAATTGGAGGTTTTTCCTTTTTTGTTGCTATTTGTTTTTACCTTAGTTTTATAAATGTAGCAAATTGGCATATTAGTTCATTAATTCTAATAGTTTCTCTGTATATTCTCTTGGGTTCATAATTTTATATATAAAATTATGTCATTTGCAAATGTGCACATATTAAGAGTTTGACTATTTCACCATTTTGTATTTTTTCATTGTTTTCTTTCCATTGATTTGTTGCACTTTATAGTCAAATACTGAATAGAAGACAACATAATTATTGTCTCATTATTGATAGTAGAATGAAAGTTTCTACTATTATAACAGATACTATATTTTCTCCAGACATTTCATAGATATCCTTTGTCAGATAAGAAAGCTCTCTTTCACTCCTAGGTTGCTAAGAATTATCTTTTTATTTTCTTGAATGAGTATTCAAATTCTTTTTCTGAATTTACTGGATCGTATGATTGTTTTGCTACTCTGTTAATGTTACGATAGGCATTAATTTTATACTTAAAAACCAATCTTGCATTTGTGACTATGTCGTGTAATTTTTATATACCACTGGATTTAGTTTGCTGAAATTTTGTTTTAAAGTATTATGTCTAGCTGAGTACTGGGTGCCTGCCGATAGGCCCAGCCTCTCTGGGTACTGAGACAAAGAGGATGACCTGAAGTCAGGGTTAGAGGTCAGCCTGGGAAACACAGTAGTGAGACCCCATCTTCAACAGCACAGAAGAAAAGAAAGAAAAAAAAGAAATTTTATATTTATTTTTATGAAAAACATTGGGATACAGTTTTCCTATCTTGTATAATTTTTGTCCGTTTTGAGAATAAATGTTATACTGAATTAGATGGATTGTAAAGTATTTCTTCCTTTTCTATATTCTCTGGAAGTGTTTGCATAAGTTTTGTGTTATTTTAGACTAGATTTGTTTTTTTGTTTGGAAAGGAATTCTAGTTATGTATTTTTTTCTTAATAATTATATGACTATTCGATTCTTTTCTATATTTGGGTTTTTTTAGTAAGTTGTATTTTTCTGGTGGAGATTTATCAATTTATCAGTTTATCATTTATCTTTCTTTAAGCTTAATTTGCTCTTTTTTCAAACTTTGTCAGATACTTAATAAGGTTACTAATTTTTAAGACCATGAATTTTCCACTGTGCATTGCCTTAATTTAATGCCATTGATTTTGATACATTGTATATTAATGTATATTAATTATATATTTATATATATAATGTAATTAATTGTATATTAATACTTTATTATTTTTATTATACTCTCTTACTTAATCTTTGGTTAATTAGAAATTTATCACTTGCTTTCCAAAGAATTGGAAATTTTTCTACCTTTTGTTTTGCTCATTTTTACAACTGTCAGAAAGCATATTCTGTGTGAAAAATTTTTGAGGCCTAACATTTTTTTTTAATGCTCTGTATAATCAGCTGTTAGAGTCAACTACTGAATTCTCAACCTCTGTTATGTATTTCTCTTTAGTTTTCAAATTTTTATTTGGTAGACTTTATAAATTCCCATTGTCTGAAATTTTCTCATTTCTTATTAAAATGACTAATTAGAATTGTTTTAATGTCTTATCCAGATAATTCTAATCTATGATTCAAGAATTCTTTTGCCTGTTTTCCCGTGGTGTTTAATTTTTCTGCCTGTTCTCCGGCTTGCCTGGTAACATTACTGAAGTCCAGGCACTGTGTAGGAAAATTGTACAAATGATGTGAAATACCTGTCAGCATTCTAACTCAGAGTCCACAGTACATTTCAGGGATACGCTCTCTTGGTTGGCCTTGGACTTTGATTTTTGTGTCCAACATCCTGTGAATTTGTGAAAATAGCTGCAGAAATTTGGGTTTACCTCATTGCACTTCCTTTCTGCCCAATGGGTTGGCATCTGATCTGGGCTGTTTCAGAAGCTCCGAAGTCCATTGTTTTGCCTCTATATCCCTTTAGGATTGCTGAACACTTGACTCAGTTTTTTAGGTTTTCAGCTACCAATCTTTATACCATCGCTTTAGCTTCTTGCTTTTATGTCAGTTACAATTAGCAAAGGCCAGGAGGTAGGTAACAAGCACCAACCAATGTTAGATCAAGCTTAGTGTGCTTCCCTTTTCTAGGAGAGCCTTGACCTTCAATTACAGCCTGACTCAATAGCATTTTTATACCTCCAAACATTTTTTAAAAATTTAATTTTCTCTTCTTGGGAGGCTGAGGCTAGAGAATTGCTTAAGCCAAAGAGTTTGAGTTTGCTATAAGCTGTGACAACACGGCACTCTACCAAGGGTGACATAGTGAGACTCTGTCTCCAAAAAAAAAAACTTAATTATCTATAACTCTTCAACATTTTCTCATAGGAATATTACCAAACAATAGGAGATAATAATAATACATTTAAATTTCTTTCTCTCATCTCCCTTCTGTAAAATAAGGTAATATTATCTGCTCACTCTACCCCAAATAATGTGATGTATTTTGTATATAAACATGATGAAAATTCAAAATCACTATCTTTCTGATTTAACATTCTCCTTTATTTTAAAAATCTTTCTCCCTTCATATTAAATCTCTTATTAACCAATTTTTCTGAATTTGGCACAGTTTTAAAATAATGTATCCTACATTGATTTCTTAAGTGATATATCATAACTTTTATATTGAAAGATATGAAGAAAATATGGTGTTCCTCATTATATTCTACTGAACAAGTACAGTTTAATCTCAGGAAATGAGAATATCTATTTATTTATTTTTTTAATATGAAAGGTTTTTTCTCTGATTCTCCTTGTCATTTACTTTCTCTGTAATGGATTTTTCCATTGAAGCCCACTGTATTCACACCATTTTATAGGACTTGAGAATATATTCCCTGCACTCTAAAAATAACCTTTTCCTCACTATTTTCCGGACCTGGCATGTTTTAATGAAACTGCTTGCACAGAAGATAGCACGTTACCTGCTTCACGCCTTTCGTGACACCGATGCTTTTCTGCTCTATTTCCTAGGTCATCCCTTATGATTAATAGGTTTCTCTTCTTTCAGTTTCTTATCTGTTTGTTAACTTTCAAGTAAATTATTATAAACATTCACCCACTCATCTTTCAATAATCAGTGATTATGAGCATATGAAGTGCATATTAGTGATGCCATTATCAATAAGAGCCACGCATTAAATACTCACTGACTATGTGACATGTTGTGTGTTAGAGACACCAGGAAACACTTCACCCCACCTAGATTGAGGTCAGATTACTGAGTTTTGTGATCGGAGCTTTTTTGAGAAAGAGACTGTGTGATTCAATGGGTAAGCCTGAGAAAGGAGGCTGAGCGTTTGAGATCTGTGTCTCCTTAATTGTGGACACTGTTATTTGATCTTTTGGGGCCTCCTTTCTAAGCCCCCTTCTCCAGGCCTCCTCCTGGTAGATTCCATTATACTTTTTACACACCTCGATTATGCTGGTATTATTCAGACTGTAGATCATTGCTATGGGGTCAACTCTCATTTTAAAATGTGAATGGCCTTGGGAATCAGCATATTGTCATTCTTATCTTTATTTATCCTGTAAACACTTAATGTATATTTATAAAATTGATTAAAATAAAGGAGCTACATGAAAAGCTTATTAACCTAATCATAAGGCGCTTTGGTAAAGTGCTTTGGAAAATATAATCATGAGAGTATTACAATCGCATTATATTATATTGGACTGTTTGTCCTTTTCCTGTTTTCAATTCCAGAACTGTCCTCAAATGCATGCATCAGGAATTTAGCAGGTCCTTTAAATTCTGGGTCCTTATGGAGACTGTACTTGGCAAAGTGTTAAAAATCTAAATGAGAAAATCTCATGAACATTATGTTGAATGGATATGAAAATATCTCAGATTGTATGTGAGGCCCGCACACTGTACCCCATGATTGAACTAATGTACACAGCTATGATTCAATAAAAAAATCTGCACCGCTGTGTTAATATTAGCAGAGTCATTGTACCTTTCTCAGTAAGCACTCCCAAATAAAATTAAAGGTACCATGTAAGCTTGTTGTACATTCCTAACATGTTCCTTAATAGTTCCTATTCCTGATTATGTTTTTAGTGAAACTTCTTGGCAATCTTTAAGGTTCCTTTATTCTTAATCAATATTTTGGTGAGGGTGGAAGTTTGACCTTTTCTCCATTTTAAATGTTTAACATTTTTTTGCTTAAAAGCAGGATTAAAAAAAAAAATTGTAATGACTCTAGTATTTCTGATACAGTTGAATCTTTTGGGCCTTGATATCACCCTGAACCAATTTCATCATAGTGGATAATTTGGTTGTTTCTCCAGAGACATTCATCAGTGCTAATGTCCACGGTCATCCTGTTGTTTTTATCCTAAAAAGCAGATAGCCCTCACATCAGGGATATCTTATGAAATATTTAATTTTTTGTGCCTGAGCTTACGTTACAATCATTGCTGCTATTTTTCATTTTTTTAAGTTCTTGCTCCATATGACTTTTATAAATGAAAATATAGATGCTAATTATTATGGTAGTAATAAACTTGGTGAGAAATTTATAAGTTAAGAGAAATTAAAAATATATATATATGTAATAAGTAAACAGCTCAAATATCCATAGATGATATTTGGTTAATAGTGAGTCTTCAAAGCATATCATGGGAGTCCATGATATGTTATGTATTTTACATATTATACTCTGGTTACATTTGATAAAATAATAAGATAATTGAGATTAAGAGGGCATAAAGCATAATGGATGAAGCACACATATAAGTTTTAAAATTTCATTGTTTTAAGCCTTAAACTTGACACTTATCAAGTACATGTCCTTGGTCAAATTACCTGTTCGAGCGTCTATATTTTAAACTGTTCCACAGAACTAAAGATTATATACCACTGCCCTATATCCACAGTTTTGCTTTCTGCAGTTACCCTGCATTAATCAGGGTCAGAAAATGTTACATGTAAAATTCCAGAGATGAACAATTCATAAGTTTTGAACTACAAGCTACTGTGAGTAGCATCATGAAAGCTCGTGCCAACCCTCCCTATCCTGCCCGTACATCCCTTTGTCCAGCGTATCCACACTGTATCTGCTACCTGCCTATGATCTAGCAGCTCTTAGTGATCAGATGGATTGTGGAAATATCATAGTGTTTGTGTTCAAGTCACCCTTATTTTACTTCATAATGGCCCCAAAGTGTAAGAGTAGTGATGCTGGCAGTTCAGATATGCCAACGAGAAGCTGCCTACAAGTAAAAAGGCAAAAGTACTTGACTTTATAAGGAAAGAAAAATATAGGCTGAGCTTGCTAAGAGCCACAGTAAGAACAAATATTCTATCTGTGAAGTTGTAAAGAAGGAAAAGAAACGTGTGCTACTTTTACTATGGTACCTCAAATGGCAATAGTTACAACCAGAGGGAGTGATTATTTAGTTAGGATGGAAAAGGCATTCAATTTGTGAGCGGAAGACATGAACAAAAGAATGTGTTCCAAATGATGGCAATGTGTCGTGTTGGAAAGTATTGAGCCTACAAGAAGACTTCTGAAAGGGTCCCCTCAAGGAGAGACACCAAGGCACTTAGTGATGCCTATGTCACCCACCTCCTGTCATCCTCACATATGGACTTGACCATTCTCATATCATCACAAGATGAAGAAAAGGGAATACAGGGATTACAATACAAATAAGGTATTTTTAGAGACAGAGAGACTAAATTCACATAATTTTTATTAGAGCAAATTGGTATAATTGTCCTATTTAATATTAGTCTTTGTTAATCTCTTACCATGTATGCATAGGGAAAAGCACAATATATATAGGGCTGGGTAATATCTGAGGTTTCAGGCATGAACCGAGTCTTGGACTATATCCCCCATGGATAAGGGGGGACTACTGTTTCAGATAATTTGTTCTGTTGATTTGTTTTGTTAAGCTAATATTAAGAATTGATACTCATGTGTTCATAAAATGAAGTACTTCCAATATGGTCTCAGTTCTTCTTATTTTTTCCCTTTCACTTGTTTGCACTGGTGTACTAATTTGTTTTTCCCATGTAATAAGCAGTTAAGATGAGGATATTAACTGAAACTCCATTAATTGGGTGTTATGAATGAAGCAACACTATAAGTCTGTAGTTTCCCTAAGGGCCCTTCAAAATAGGTATTGGAGTTTCTCAGAAAAATAGTATTTAATTACACCCTACCTACCTTCTAAGCTCTAAACCAATTGAGAAGTAGATATAGGAGTCTAAGATGGATTAAAATATCAGGATTTCAGTTGGAAGGCAGAGCTGGATCTTGCAAGTGCAAATTAGCCTCTAAATTCTCCACCTGCAGGCAGATAAAGTTCTCTGAGAAGATACCCTGCCAATGGCAGGAGAGTATGTTAGTCTTTTCTATAATTTCCTGTTCAGAGTCCCTCCGGAGTCTATATTCTGAAGGACTTGAGACTCCAAACCTAAGAAAAATATCCTCATCCCTACACAAGAGCATTAATGTATTCTAAAGAAGAGCATTAATGTTTTAGTCCTGTGCATAGGATGTCACAGCCACCAAATGGGGACAGTCACTGTAACAATTTAACCTTTCACAAGAGAAGGATGTGATAATGGTGTCAGATTCTTCCTATCTCTCCCATTAATTAAGTCAATCTCTACCTCTTGCGAGGAAGTGTGTATTAGGGTTGTAAAGGTAGAAAGTCTCAGGTGCTGTTAAACCACTTACTGTTCCTTACTAGGGTGTGGAGTGGGTGGCGAGTTTTTGGAAACCCAGGGAGTGGAACGTGACTCCCTCTAATGAAGTTAATACTTCTTCCAATTTATAGATAAGATCACTGGGCCTCAGGGTGATTAAGCAACTAGCATAAAGTCTCACAGGGAGTGGATGATAGAGAGGAATTCAATTCCACATTTTTTTTTTATTTCATTGTCTACATTCTTTAAAGATAGTTAAGGAGGCAGCTACCCAACCAAGCTGACATGGCAGTGTGTTATGGAACATGACAGCTGTGTACTATCGATAACCAAGCACAGATTTTTATCTGCTTTTGAGGATCATCATGCAAATTAGCTAATGCATATTATAGTGATTTACAAACTTAAAGTTATAAACATATTTTGATTATTTTCACAGTTAATGTTTCTCTACATCAACTTCCTTTTTTTATAGTATAAAGTTAATGATTCCTGGCTACCTCTTGAATTACTGTGAGGATTAAATAGAACAATATCCCTGGAAGTTGTTTGTAAGCAGCTATAAAGCACTATGCAAATGCAGGTTACCCTTATTGATTTGTACATTAATTGCTGCTCCTAAGACATGAATTAGTTAATGCTTTAATGATGAAAATTTGAACTATAAAATATGTTAGAGAACACAGGTATAAAGTAAACAGAGGTTGAGACCATAATTTCAGATGAAAAAAAAATGTAGCCAAGAGACTGATTAGAGTAATTAAACATTGCATTTCATTGATTTTGTGGTTTCTTTCTATTTTCCAGCTCAGAATGCAGAGAAGCTTATAGGTGAGAGCATTGGAAAACGTCCATGTAAATTTAACTCATCATTTTTGAGTAGCAAGATTCCTCAATCAGAAGTTCAGGAGTCATCTGGAATCTTTTTTAAAAACACAGACTATCAGAGCCCACTCGAGACCTACTGAATCAGAATCCATTGTTTAACAAGTTTTGGAAACACTGCTTTAGAGAAAGTTTAATAACTCATTACACCTTTAAATGCATGTGTGATTATTTGATTTCTGTAACACAACCAGGAAAATTTTCCTTCAACAGTGTTTGGAATATACTTAGTATCTTAATACTATTTATTACCATGTTCTGTAATAATATTTATTTAGAAAAACAAAGACACTAGTCATCGATGCAGATTTTTTCTTTTATTTCATGTTTGTACTTTCTTTTTCTTTATTAGTTTCCTATTCACCTTCAGTATCCTCCCTATTTGTTCATTTACTCAATAATCATTTTTTTGAACGGTGATAATGTACCAAATACTGCTAAATTATGAGTATATAAAAAATGGAGATAGTATGAGTTGTTTATCTCATGGGGAATATAGTTTCATGGTAGAAGATAGGAATGAATAAATACTTAAGTAGCAACTGAGAAAAGAGCTCTGAAGACAGGGCGTTGAGGTTAGTGCTACTTCAACATAGTTGTCTGGGCAGCTCATCAAAAATGGTGGTGTGGCATTGCATCACCCTTGAAGGATGAGAAGAAGAAAACCATTTAAAAGTGGAGGAGAGGGCAGTGACTTTAGCGCAAGAAGTAGGGCGCCAGCCCTATATACCAGAATTGATGGGTTCAAGCCTGGCTCTGGCCAAAAACTGCAAGAAAAAGTGGAGGAGGAGAGGTAACACTGCTAAGGGTTTAAGGGTAAAAACAGCTTAATGTATTCTTTTTTAAAAAAAATAATTTTATTAAATCATAATTGTGTACATTGGTGCAATCATATGGCAGAATGTGCTTCATATACAATCAGAAATATTTTGATTGTACTGTCAGAGATAGCCTTCATGGCATTTTCTTGATCACTATATAAAGACATTGATACTCTACATTTAATAAGTTTCACCAGTACCCTGCTAAGATGCACCATAGGTGAGATCCCACTAATTGCCCTCCCTCCACTCATTCTTTCCCCTTCCCTCCCCTCTCTTTCCCTTTTCCCTGTTTTCTTGTGCTATAATTGGGTTTTAGCCTTTATATGAAAGCTATAAATTAGCTTCATATTAGGGCTGAGTACATTGGATACTTTTTCTTCCATTCTTGAGATACTTTGCTAAGAAGAATACGTTCCAGCTCCATCCATTCTTGATTTTTATAAGAAATATCACACTTTTAGTTGATCCCAGATAAATTGTTAGTTTGGTGTTTATTTACTTATATTCTCACGGAAGTTAGTTATAAACACATTTTTATTTCTGTGTTTATTTTTTCTTATTAGCTATAGTTTAATTGTATTTTATCAGAGCTGTCCTTATAAAATCTCTATTTTAAAGAACACACATAGGTTCTTTCTAGGTTAGTATGTAATTGATTTTTGTGAGTGCTCATGAGCATAAGATATTAGTGTTTATTTTTATTGGTAGACTATAAATTCTTATAAATATCTTTTCACTAAGCATGTTTATTTTAGTATTTCATTCAAATTCTCTATGCCCATACTTATTTGGGGTTATATGAACCCTCAGATTCTGCAAGAGATTACTAAGTTCTCTATACTATTATTCTGGTTTTATTAGAAGCTTGAGTTTCTGAGAGTTTTTACATTAGGTATGAGGTCAGATAATTAAGTTCATGATCTCATCCAGAGCAAGTTCCAAACCGATTTTGGAACTCTTTCAGGAATGGCTATCAGAGTTGTCATTATACAGAGATCTGACAAGTTCATCAACTCATCCCAGAAAAAATGCTTTGGAAGGTGGACTAGGTGCTGGTGTGAGTTCGTAGCTTCCCAAGGGGAAAGTGACCACAGTGCTATTCAGCAGCGAGGAATGTTACACTTCTTCTAGGACGAGTTGATGAACTTAACTGTGAGAACTTACATTTCACAGCTTTATTGTTTGGTATACAAAGTTTTCAGACTTGTTATAGTTCCTTTGTGCATTGCACGTTTCATTATGGTACAGCAAAGGGTGTCCATAAAGTTCATGTGCAATTTGAAAATAGTTGTAACTTTGATGTCAAAATATTCTAAAATTGATTACAAAGTTACAACTGGTTTAAATTGCACATGAACTTTATGGACACCTGCCTGTATACCTCTGACGCATTTAGTTTATGGTTTTAAACTATATTGTAATTGATGTTAATATTGCTGCTTTCTTTTGTTTCCATGTCCCTGATTTTGTTGCAAATCTCTTTATTTTAAAATAATCCTTATTACTTTGTTTTAGATATTAATCTTTAATTTTTAAGTTAATCTAAGATTGCTTCCTTGGATGTGTTGCTGAGATGATTCAATGAGATGACACAGGAGGCAGAAGCGCTTCCTATTATGCAAAGGGATTTGGTACCCAGAGAATGCTGGTTCCCCGCGTTCCTTTTCTGATTCCTTTCTCAGAGTCCCATCCAGGGTTAGAGTATATTTTCAGGGGGAAATGGAATGCCCTGAAAGTGAAAGAAAACTATAATCTACTGCATTGTCTTGCAGCTGGTCTCTTTGGGAACAGTAATATATGAATGGCCATTTCTGAAGATTAATGGAAATACGAGAGAAAGGGAGCTAAAGAGCAAGAATCTGTCAGTACTTTTCTCTTGGTATCCAGGACACAAGTATTTTGTTTCTAGACAATTAGTAAGATTCTACAGACAGACAGACAGATACGTCCCTCATGACTATTTCTGGAGAGCTACACAATTATACACCCTACTACCATGTCACAAAATTGCATATTCATACAGGGAACAAAATGGAAAATGCAATAAGAAATAACTTTGGGGCAAGTCTAGTTGGCTATTTTTTTAAGGACATTATATGGAGATTTCCTGCTTTGCACTGATGGGGGGTCATGTAACCAGAGTGACCAATTCTGAAAGTTTATTACCAATTAATTCAGTTTTACTGTGCAATAATGCAGGGCAGTAAAAAGAATTCGACACAACAAAATGTACCTAATTAGAATCTCAGTCAGTTCGTGTAGGAGTAGATTTTCTACTTTACATTTAAGAAGAATATTTTTTAAATATATTTGACAATAGGCAAATTTATCCGATTATACACTCATTCTAAAACGTAGGCCAGTTCTTGGATACCTGCAATTTTTTACACCCATCTGAAAGTTCCCTGTAATTTCTGTTTTGATTTAAGTATTTTAACAAAATGTTTCTGAGAGATAATACTATTATTTATTATCATTTATGATTAATAACCTAACTCAACAAAACAATCACAAAAGGCAATGGTCCCCAACCTTTTTGTACCAGGGACCTGTTTCACTGAAGACAATTTTTTCCACAGACAAGGCGGTGAGGAGGAGAATGTTACAGAATGATTCAAGAACACTGCATTTGTTGTGCACTTTATTTCTATTATTATTACATTGTAAAATGTAACAAAATAATTATGCAACTCACCATAAGGCAGAATCAGTGTGAGCCCTGAACTTGTTTTCCTGCAACTGGCAGGTCCCAGTGCTCGCATCACTGCCTCAGCTCCCTCGTATCCTCAGGCATTAGATTCTCCTAAGGACAGTGCAACCTAAATCTCTCACACATGCCTTTACAGCAGGGTCCATGCTCCTATGACAATCCAATGCCACCCCTGATGTGACAGGAGGAAGAGCTCAGGCAGTGTTGCAAGCGATGGGGAGAGGCTGTAAATACAGATCAAGGAAAGCTCTGCTAGCTCCCCCCCCACCTGCTTACCTCCTGCTGTGTGACCTGGTTTCTAACAGGCCACAGACAGGAACTGAACCCCAGCTCAGGGTGGCTTTAGGGACCACAGATGAAAGGGGTCTAACTACTAATCTAGTCCAACTCTCTGATTTTATAAACTGGGAAGCAAAGGCCCAAAGAGGTTAAATATCTTGTTCAGGCCACAGACCTAGTCAATGTCAGGGCTAGACTGGAATCCATGACTCCCATTGCCTGGTATATTGAGAATTTATTCTAACACAGGTAATATGGGATGTATTCCAAAATGTAAATAGAACGTATTCCTTGTGATCCATGAAATTAGAAGAGGAATTACAATGAGAATTGAATGAAATAATACTTTGTAAAAACAGGTAGCACATTATGAAATACAGTAATAGCTATTCTTTTTTCTTTTTTTTTTTTTGAGACAGTACCTCAAGCTGTCACCCTGGATAGAGTGCTATGACATCACAGCTCACAGCAACCTCCAATTCCTGGGCTCAAGTGAGTCTCCTGCCTCCGCCTCCCAAGTAGCTGGGACTACAGGCGCCCGCCACAACACCTGGCCATTTTTTGGTTCAGCCGTCTTGTTGTTTGACGGGCCCTGGGCTGGATTCGAACCCGCCAGCTCAGGTGTATGTGGCTGGCGCCTTAGCCCGTTGAGCCACAAGCGCCGAGCCAGTAATAGCTATTCATGCTTATATATCTTATCTCTAATTAGAAAAGTTATTATGATATATTCCAGATACACCCATAATTCTGTTTTAAAGTGCTACCAACACTGTTGAGACCACTACCCATGTGACACTCTAAGATCCCATCCCATTTCCCAGGAAATTAACTTTAATTACTTAATAATTAACTTTAATTTATATTTAATATTTTAGACTATTTCTTTATGGTTTCTTTCTAATAACCTATGTACATATCAAAACATTATTTTATACATTTTAAACTCTATATAAATGCCATCACGTATTTTGCAAACTTCTTTTTTCTACTCAGCATTATGTTTAGGGAATTTATATATGTTGATTTAAATAACCTCTATTTTATTCATTCATTTTCAATGCTGTCCAATATTCTGTTCTGCAAAGATACCAACAATATAACAATCTGGTCTCTAGTCTTTTATAGGTAGTTCCCTACTTTTCACCATATGAATAATCTAATCCACTGTATTTGTATTTGTGTATGTTTCCTTACCTATATGTGCAAAACTTCTCCAGGGTATAGTCTTAAGAATACAAGTGCCAAATTGAGGGTATGTGTATCTTCAACTTAGCTAACTGTTGCCCAATGTTGGTTATACCAATTAGACTCCCGTTTGCCATCTATAAGATGCCATCCACATCTCTGCCAAATCTTGGGATTATCAGATTCTTAAAATGATACCAATACAAAGGATGTGAGATCATTTTATCATGGTTTTAATTTATATTTCCCTAGTTGACAGCAAGGTTGACCAATTTTTTGTATGTCTATTGGCCTTTGTGTTTTCTTTTTTGTGAATTCACCATGCAGATATTTTGTTTATTTTTCTATTGGGTTCTGTCTATTTCATATTGATGTTTATGAGTTTTAAAGTTTTTGCTTTTCATATCTGTGCCTTTAAGCCAGTTGGAATTCATATATATACATTGTTTGAAGTAGGGAGATAGACAAGACAAGTTTTTGACCACTAAGTTTTGCTGCCTATGTAAATTAAAAAGTTGTTGGATTTGTTTTGTCTTGTTTTAACTTTGTGCTGCTCTCAATGATTTTTATTCCTTTTAACATACCTGCCATACTCGATTTTATTTCATGGAGGGGTGTTGAATGGTAAAGTGTCCTGATAGATAATCCAGTTGAGCAGTCATACTTGCCAGTCAGCATTTTCATACCAATGAAAAATAACCGCAATTTTTTTGGTGCCTTAATTCTATGTTCCCACAGTGCCCTGAGCTTTATTCCAACATGTCACTAACTATATGACACAGCAGTTGTGCGATTATTTGTCAATCCTCCTACTAGACACTGGGCATTTCAATGTTAAGGGCTGTCATTGTCTCATTTTGTATCCCCAGGAATTAGCCCTGTGTCTGATACATAGTAGGCATTTAACAAAGGTTTGCTGAGTGAGTAATAAAAGGAAATCCACTTGAAATTCTTTTAAAATTCTTCATTTTATCAATAATATAACTGAGGCAGAAATCGGCAAAGCTGACTTGCCTAAGACATATATTTGTTGTGAGGCAGATACAAGACCCCTCAGATCCAGAATCATCACCAAGAGCTATTTTCTCCATGAAAACTTAAATCTATGAATGTAAATAGGAGGAAAGAGAGAATCTGCCCATGGAGTGAAAAATTCTAGATATATTCTGTTATGTTCCAACATCATAAGAAGTATTTCATTTCAGTTTCATCTCCCACGGAAACAAATGACACCATTTTTAAGACCTGACTCACAGCAGTGCTGTGTCAACAAAAGGTGTCATAGCACCTGGATGAAACAGGCAGGATTAGTAAGCGCTCCCATTATAGAATCACTAATGAGACAATTTGTTAAATCAGACAAATGAGTTAGTACATTGAAAGGTTTATGGGAAAATCAATTCTCAGTAGAAATAGAAATGAGTCTATGCCAGGTATTTGTGACATCTTAAATTCACCTGAAGCATGAACCGTGACTCACCATCAAATGGAATACCAAGGGCACCCTACCCTTCTTGCTGGAGAAGGGGGTTGTGACGGTGATGACAGGTAGGATGGCTTTATTTGGGAGGGGTATCCCTTTTCGTTACTCACTGGGTAACAAGACATGACCAGTAAAGTTTTCTTTCTTTCTTTCTTTTTTTTTTTATTAAATCATAGCTGTGTACATTAATGCAATCATGGGTACGATGTGCTGCTTTCATATATAATCTGAAATGTTTTCATCAAACTGGTTAACATAGCCTTCGTGGCATTTTCTTAGTTATTGTGTTAAGACATTTATATTCTG
>CAUYON010012375.1:0-31248 GCA_963573935.1 Arctocebus calabarensis | reverse complement strand
CCCGCCACAATGCCCAGCCATTTTTTTGGTTGCAGCCATCATTGTTGTTTGGCGGGCCCGGGCTGGATTCGAACCCACCAACTCAGGTGTACTAGCTGGCGTCAATATTCTTAAGATTACCTCATCGTTTAAATAACATTTTTTTTTGAGATTTTTTTATCCTTTGCCCAATACCTCCAAATACCCTCCAAGGTATTTCTTATACATGAACAGTTTGTCTACTTTCCTTTGTTTGGTATAAAATCTGGTTATAATACTACATCAGAAGATATGGCAACAACTTTACCAAAAATAGGGAAGTTATCTAGGAGATAAGCCCTGAGTTACAAAACCTCCATACTGAATTCAAGGAATTAAAGACATGGGTGAAGAATTCATCCTTAACTAAGCAGGGACAATTCCCAAGAGCAAAAGCACATTTTGATCAAGAGAAGCCTCCATTAACAGGGAGCTCAAAAGCCTCCATTTAATTACTCCTCCATCTCCTTATTATTCCACCTGACTCACTATTTCCTCATCTCTTTTTACAGCCTCTACAGCTCTCCCCTGGGGCCTCATATTCTCCCTCTGCACCTGCAGGCTCTCTCACCTTCTCCTCCACATTCCCTGCTTTGATGTTCTCTGCTTTAGTAACCAGCTTTCTAGTAAACCATCACCAAATCAACACCTTCCTGGAAGTTTGTATACTGTAGACAGTATTGTCCTAGAGAGATAGAAAAGGTAAAGAAAGTCTCCTCCCCCTTTAATACAACTATAGACAAAAACAACCAAAGAATTTTTATTGCTGGAGGACAGATTCCAGCAATTGATACCGGACTGTACAAAGCCACTTCTCCGCTCTCCAGAGTGCAGGCAGAGGGCCAGGTCCCCGTGGAAAGTCAGAAGAAGGCCAAAGAGCCAACACCAACATAGAGCCCCTCTAGGCAATCTATAGAGCCTAGGGACCCTTCCTCAGAAGGTTTTGAAAGCATAAAAATCTTAGGATTACAAAGAAAAGCAATTAAATGGAAACAAGAGTTATCAAACTATTAAGAAACAAATTTCTGACATGGCTGTATTTGAGCTTCTTGATCATTAACATATTAAACAACAGGACCAGTAGCATCCTTGCGATGCAAATGCTAAATACTACCATGATTTGTTGTCTGCATTCAGAGTCGAAAGAAATGCTAATTTTCAATGAGGGATTAGTGAAAATGTAGATTTCTTTTTTCTCCATCCAAGTTCAGATACCCTAGGATTCTATCCAGGGGTTCTTGGTTAAGAACACCAGCCAAAGAGTTGCATTCTACCCAGAACCCAAAACAATTCAGATTTCTTAAGAAATTACCTTGAAGCTCACTGTCAATCTAAATCCAATGACAAATCCAATTCAGTGATAACAGACCACAAAAACTACTAGACAAAATAGAAGCATGAAGACCAGTGTTTTATGGATCTCATGCAGTGCCTATAATACTAAAATCCAATTCTCTGGAACTCAGGTGAAGTCTCTGGTGACGAAGCTCCTGTACATTCCTAAAATGAATAAGCACAGCATCACCTCATTTTCAGACATTGATTTTGTATTTCTTAAACATTTCTGTGGACCAATGAAGTACTATATTTTATTGTTCAAAGCAACATTAATTTTTTTAATGAAACACTGATTAAATAAAAGCTTTTGGAGGAGGGGGCATGACATTAAATATATCCATTGATTTTAAGATGCTTACAATTTTTAGATATTGAGGTATGTGGGGAGAGGTATTATCAGAATGCTTTGAGCTTAGAAATGAATAAAAAACATAAGTGACTTTTTGTTGTTATCAATGTGAGAAATATATTTTGTTCACACTGAAAATATTCGATAAGCAGAAGGTTACATAAAATCGCAAATTATTTGCTTCTAGATCTTATGCATTCATGGAATCCATCAGATAATTTATTCAACTACTGCTTAACTATATTTTAGTTTCATGCAGAAACATGTTAACCAGTTAGCTCAGCAAACTCCGCAACATTATTAATTTCCATTATTTTCTTATTTAACAAATATTTATTTAGTACCAGGCATCAATCTAAACACTTTGTAAATGTTAACTCAGGAAATCTTTTAAACAAGTCTAATGAGATAGTAGTTAATGTCCTCATTTTATTTTTTTTTCTAATTTTGTTTTTGAGACAGAGTCTCACTTTGTCACCCTTGGTAGAGTGCTTTTGCATCACAGCTCACAACAACCTCAAACTCTTTTTAAGTGATTCTCTTGCCTTAGGCTCCCCAGTAGCTGGGACTACAAGCACCTGCCACAATACCCAGCTATTTTTTAGAGATGGGTTCTTGCTCTGACTCAGGCTGGTCTTAAACTCCTGAGCTCAGGCAATCCACCTGACTTGGCCTCCTAGAGTGCTAGGATTACAGCTGTGAGCCACCACACCCAGCCAAAGTCCTCATTTTATAGATGAGGAAACTGAGGCACAAAAAAGTTGACTGGCTAGTTCAAGGTCATATAGTTACAAAGATACAGAGCTTGGTTTAATTCAAGCAGTTTGGCTGCAGAGCCTATGTTCTCATCTGTGCTCTATTTCTATGTGTTGCTCTAGTCCTATTATTAATTGTTTAAAAAATACTTATTTTTAAGAAATGCTTTGCTAACACATATCTTCTTGACATATGGATCAGAGAAACTCTCCAAATAAAATTTCATTCCTATCAACGGAGATTATGATTCCTTAATGTTTATGTAGTAAAAGATTGTGCAGCTGTAGGACCATTCCAGCTCTGGAAGAGGATGTCACTGCCATCCCTTTGTCATTGTGGTTTCTGAGCTTCCCACTTGAATTTATCACTATTTCTATGCTCCAGCAAAGAAGCTGTAGGCTGACATAAGCCAGCACCAGAGGAAAAAATACAAGACAATTACATTTCCAGCAACTGGGCCTTTCAGAGTGCAGACTCCGAGCACACGTGCTAACTTTTCTGTTACCAGGCCAACATGGGTCTGATAACTCCTCTGTGTATGAGAATACAGAGTCTTCATAATATCTCTGTAGAAAAGAAAGAAACAACTTATAAAGAGATTTAAAAGAAACAGAGACAAGAACACTTAAAAATATACAATGTATCCTTATTTTGCAAAAAATAAAAGAAGACTATGAAGAAAGAGAAGGCCAAATATCCTATTATGGATAAGAGAACACAAGTTCATATAAACTGCAAAGAGAAAATTCATTTCTCATCAGGAGATACTATTTCTTGTGTGTCTACTGCCTAAACTCAGTACCTCTGGAAAAAGGATAAAAAATATTGGTAGAGGAAACAGAAATGAACTTCCAGGCCAAGCCATGTGATCTGTCTGTCCCAATCAACAGGCTTCCAAAAAGAGACACAAAGCTCTGACATATACCACAAAGGCAGCCCCCAGGAAAGGTTTATGGGCCAAGTTTAATTTCCACATGCTTAGTAGCTAGGGAGGATAGGGAAGAGACAACAGCTGCTGATACTCACCGAACACTCATTGGGCACCAGTCAAGGTACCAATTCCTTTGAATGAGCTGTCTCATCTAATCCCTCCAAAAGCACATTGTAGAAACTATTATCATTATCCACCATTTAGAAAAGAAAACAAACACTTGTAACTTGCCTAAAAATAGCAAAACGAGTAACAGCTTACTTGGGTCTGACTCCAAAGCTCATGCTCTGAAGGCTGTACTGCCTTAGGAATTTCTCCTCCTAAGAACCTAACCCAGTGGTTCTCAACCTTCCTAATGCTGCAATCTATTTTCATTGTTAAAAAGGGGTCGCAACCCACAGGTTGAGAACCGCTGCGCATAACCCTACATTCCATCCAAAGCACATCCCACAACGTCTTGTGCAGTTGTAGTGGTAAATGCATATATTGGCTGTAATACCAAGGGTACATGTTACTCAACAATTAGTTAATTTATAGGTAAATAGTGTCAAGTTACTCAATTATCTTTCCTTCAAAAATGAGTCCTTCTCTGTCAATACTCCACTCCAGGCTCTTTGAGTCAGTGGGAAGATAACTTCATCCTATCTTGAAGGATGAAGACTTCTTACCCACACACCCAACAACAAGTCAGCCCTGCTCCCTCTAGCAAACCTCCTGTGGTTGGACCACATCCTACCTGCCACTCACAGATCCTCCCCCTAGCTGCCACTCACAGATGGCTTAACAACATCTCTCAGGGCTCACCTATTGCCATCCTTCCTCTAATTTTTATTACAGCTCCAAGTCCTCCTCTCCAGTACTCCCCACAGCTAAACACCAGGATTATTTAATAACCACCACTCTCAACCTCCCCAGCACTTTCAAAGTCCCAGTGTGTGACCACAACCCCTTCTTCAGAGCTTCTACACATCGAGACACCACTTCCGACCCAGGTTCTTGGAAATAGCGAGACCAAAATAATCCCCACAACGTAATTACAAGGCACTACTTGGCCCCAACCAGATGGGATGCTGAAAAACTTGGGAAGCTTTGTTTGTTTAAGTCACAAGTATCCCTTAAGGATGGCCTTTCCAGCTGTAAAAGGTAGAAGCAATGTTTCCTTATCTCCACCAAGCACAGCACACATAAACTAAGTGACTTTAAAAGACAGAAGGAGTAACTTGATTCTGTACATTTTTATCACACCCTGGAGCCAGTTTCTAGAAGATTGGACGCAATACACTTTCCTAAAGCAGTTTTACAACTGGAAAGATTTGTATTTACAACTAGGGCAATTTAGTGGTTAAAGCCTCAGGCTTTGGCATCTGAACCCAGGTCGGGTGGTCCATCCCCAGTAGCTACACTAGGCTCTTGCAGCCTCTGTTTGCTCAGGTATAGCATGGTAACAACAATAACACCTACCTCATAGGACTGCAGGAAGCAAATAAAATGACACATCTTAGGTACTTAATAAATACAGCACCTAACAAAAACATGAATACTCAAAATATAGTGATATTAATCAGTAACAATAGTAAAAAAAAGACTGACTCCAGAAATCTGATTATCACAAAAAGAACCTGTGTGTGGCTTTAGATTTTAGCATGATGGTAAGAAAGCAGCCACACAAAAATGTAGAATTTAGGCTCGGCGCCTGTGGCTCAACGGGATAAGGCGCCAGCCACATACACCTCAGCTGACGGGTTCAAATCCAGCCCGGGCCCGCCAAACAACAACAGTGGCTGCAACTAAAAAATGGCCGGGTGTTGTGGTGGGCACCTGTAGTCCCAGATACTTGGGAGGCAGAGGCAGGAGACTTGCTTGAGCCCAGGAATTGGAGCTGGCTGTGAGCTGTGAAGCCACAGCACTCTATCCAGAGAGACAGCTTGAGGCTCTGTCTCGAAAAAAAAAAAAATGTAGAATATAGAACCATGCATGTTTAACTAGAGAACCAAATTGCTACTCATTTAAAAAAAAAAAATTCCAGCTGATTGAAGCTAATATGCAATAACTTGATGTTTTGTTGCATTTGAAACAGAAGGAAAAACACCAAAATCCATTAAAAGACATACAAATGAATAATGAGTGTTTTCTCAAATGCCTTATTTGTAAAAGAATACATAAAGGCACATGCTCAGCTTTAATTTTAGAGAAGCTAAAGACAAAATAACTCTTCCATTTTCTATGTAACAAGCTCAGAAAATAAACAATAAGACCATTCCATGATAGAAAGTATTAGCATGTAATGCTTCTATAAATACAAGCAACAAACGGTTTCAGCACAGCTGGCAGCTAAGGACTTCAATATTAACAAACAGACTTAATAGTCTTGATTTACTACAGATTTTCCATCAAATGAAATAGTCATGGTGACGATAATTGGGCCCACATGCCACAGAGCACGCCTCCGAGAGATACTGTGGTGTGATGAGGTACAAGTCACAGAGTCCAGGCGATGTGTACAGCAATTCTTAGCTTGCAGGACTGTGAAGGTGTCTATTAATATCCTTTCAATTCAACTGAAAATGAACAAGCAGGGTATATGTGGCCCAAATGTCCCTGTTACAGATTTTAAATCACAAAACCAAACTCATCCACTACTCAAAACATATCAAAATCGTTATTCTTCACAGCTAAAGAATACATCACAAGTAGTAAAATATTTCAAAAAAAAATGTTTGCTCTACCTAAGATCCTGAGTAAATGCATATCCTATTATGTAAGAAAAATTTAAAAACAGTTTCACGCTTAACTGTTTAAAAACATTTTACAAATGGGATCAATAATCACATAAGATACAATGTCATTTTTCAAAATTATTTAAAGACTACAGAGTTTAGAATTTCAAATGGGAAATGTTATAGCCTTTATAACTCAGTAGTATTTTACAACAACTTGTATTTACTTTTGTAGAATGTAGTACAACAAATTCCTAAACTTGTGCCTTTATTACCAGTGCTATGTACTAACTTCCTAAGTTTTTGAGCAATTGTGTTTAGAAAACCAACAATAAAAACAGTATAATTTAATCAAACAAGACCACTGAAAATGGTAATTTAAAATGTGCATTTAAAATTTAAAAGGCAATTTAAAAATTATATTTAATTGAAAGAAAAAAACTAATACCATAGTGTTAATGTTTAAGTTAGCACAACTTTGGCAAATAAACAGACAATATTATAAGTTTCCACCAGTTGCTCAATTTTCACTGGTTTCAGATTTAAGGTTAAAGTTCCTATGAAAAAGGAGGAAGTTTGTATACTTAAAACCTAATTATGATGGCTATTTGAATTTATGTTGTGAAGGTGAATGGGCAGTTCCCAACATAATGATTGTAAAATTTGGCTGTGACTCAATTTTTGAGATCATCTTCAGAGTCTAACATGTATGTTTCTCCATCAGCTAAGCCATATTATGGGTTAAATGGGTGAACCATTCTGGGAACCAACCCATTATTTACAACACGATTCTAACTAGAAAATTAATTGCCAGTTCCAATATAGAATGTGAAATGTGTGTGAAGGACACATGGTCCTAGCAAAACAAAAAGATCACCCTCCAATTTCTTCCAACCCCACTGACTGAAAAAGCAAGCAGTCTGTGCAAGGAATCAAAACCAAGTGCTTTCAAGGAGGGAAAGTAGCACTATTTCAGCAACATCAGCCACAAGTTAAAAAGTAGTAATAACAAAAATAGATCACTGTGACAGAGTGTTTCTATCACAAACTTCCTACAGAAACAGTTAAATGATGTTGAAAATATTTAATACCTGTTAAGTGAAAAGAATAACAAATTATTAAATAACACCATACCCAAAGAACAGCTGGTTTGAGAATTACGGTAATCACTAAACAAGGAACTGCTGCTTTCACAATTAAGAACACCTTCGCCCCCTTTATATGTTTGAATGAGACTCCTCCCCCTCACTTTTTTTTTTTAAGACAGAATCTCACTTTGTCACCCTCAGTAGAGTGCTCTAGCATCATAGCTCACAGCAACCTCAAACTCTTGGGCTCAAGTGATTCTCTTGTGTCAGCCTCCTGAGTAGCTGGGACTACAGGCAACTGCCACAACACCAAGCTATTTTTTTTTAGAAACAGGGGTGTCATTCTGGCTCAGACTGGTCTCGAACCTATGAGCTCAAGCATCCACCCACCTTGGCCTCCCAGAGTGCTGGGATTACAGGCGTGAGCCACCATGCCCAGCCTGAATGAGACTCCTTTTGCTTTCCATTTGCCTTCTGAAATACTGATGGTCTATTTTTGTCCCAGTTTCCTTTAGTGTTAACTAAAAGTATTAGTTAGACTTCCTTTCCCCTTTCATGAATAAAAATGATAGGTGATACATGGAGTACTGTCAACAATATTTCACAACAACTGTCCTCTGCTATATATCTACTAACTTAGAAACTTGTATTTATTCCTCCATGAGATAAAGACTTTCTCATCTCCCAGGACCACTAGCTCAGGGTAAACAAGTTCATAAAGGAGAGGCAGCTCATGCAGCCCACGGCGTCATGACACCTCCTCCCCAAGGTATTTTTCATAATGTCAATCTGATCACTACTGACTAAGAACAAGATCTCTCACTGCAACTTGATGCCAGGCCAGACACATTCAACAGCCGGGAACACACTTAAGGAGGGTTGGTCCTGACACAATACCCTGCTGTTTTTCAGATTTGAAACAGGTACATTAAAAAAGAGAATCATGGAACAATACCACACTGACCTCTGTACTGCTTTGGTGTTTTCCCAAACACTTTCATATACATGATTTCAATGAGTCTTCCTCTACTCAAACAAGAAAGGCAAATTGATGAAGAAGCTAATAAGGTAACTGCCAAAGCTCAGAAAGACTAAATGACTCCTAAGGGATCAGCAGGAAAGGGTTTTTTCTTTCCTATGCCACTTTCTCACCTATCAAAATGACCTCTTTTACCCAACTTACTTTTAATTGCATAACAATAAAATATACATACACGTAGTAAGTTAAAACGTTTATGTATTCCTCAAAGAAGCCCTTTAAAAAAGTTTGTGCCCTATAACATAACAATTTCCTAAGGAGAATATTACGGATTAATTAATTCAAAATTCACTAAAGTGTATCCTGAATTTTGATTCCCACTAATTCCTTCTCATTTTTGATTTATCCTTCCCCAACTGAATTAAGGGTAAAACATTAAGAAAACATATTTTTTAAAACACTGTGCAAGAGAGACATACAGTTTAGTACTTACCTGCAAAAAAATAGAAATCACTACTCTTCTCAAGGCCTGCCCTATTCCAAAATGGTTTTTGAGAAAGTTTCTATCTCCCTTATAAACGAGCATTATAGTTATGCTGCAATTGCCAACCAGGGGGTTAAGTGAGCCCTTTCTCCCCTTCATTCAGCAGACCCAAGACTGGGAATAGTGTGGATTTCAGAGTTTGAAAAGAGGTGTGGGTGCATAAGCAGCTGAGAGTAAGTATAGCTCTGAATTTCTGAGTTTGTCAGTGATTCTAAGAATGAAAATAATAGGCAGTCGCCTCTAAGGACTTTTCCAGAGGCAGCCTTCAGACAGTCCTCATCCAAGAGAACCTTGTGTAATGATGGAAACGCCCTGTTCTACACTTCACTACTCCATGCGGTAACCACCGACCACATGAAACAAGAGAGCACTCAAAATGTGGATAGTTTTATTATTTATTGAGTTTAAATACAAAGGGCCACATATGGACAGAAACACTCTAGAATTAGGACATCCCTCCATGTGGACACCCACAGCACAGTTAGTTTTCACAGGATTCACAGACCCCAGGGCATCCAGAGGTAATGGACAGAGAGCATGGGTTTGGAACCTGATGGACTAGGATGTTTTACCCTCACTGCACAACCTTGTAATCCCACCTGATTGAGCCTCAGCTTCTTCATGTCTATAATGGAAGTCTCCACACCAATACTTCAAGATAGCAAGGAGGAAAGGGTCCTCCTCTGATCGTGTCCAGCACACAGACACTTAGTGAAATATTAGTTCTCCCTCTGGTTCTCTCCCACCCTTCTCACCTCATTTGAACAGTACGCTTGGAACTTACTAGGCAAGTATGATACAAAAGTTCACAATCTCTGCATAATTGATGTTTGAGTTTCTTAGAAATAATGAAAATAATTTACATCTAGGCTGATATTGTAATTTGGTTAAAAAAATTATGACATTAAAGACTTATAAACTGTATCCATTTTTTAATATTGAACTAAGTACAACTTTACTTCATTAATGAGCCAGAAAGCTAAAGCATGTTCTTCTCTTATTTCACAAGCCCTGACATTCTATAATAGAGACTATGAAAACTACACAAGTTGTCTGAATGCCTGGTGGAGTTAGTCTTCACAAGCAGCAAACGTGGAGACTCCACACAGGCAGGGAAGAGCCATCGAGCATTGTTCAAGTGCTCAATAATTTGAATAATGTAAAATAAATGAAGTTCAAGAGCCATTACTGACATAATTATAGACCTGCTATGCAGACTATTAGAAGACTATACACGCACGCATACAAAGCCATAAACACTATTCAGCATATTCAATGCAGTCTTAGTTACAAGAAAGAAAATGGACAACCACCCCAACATTCCATTATGCTGGAACTATAATAGTAAGCAAACACACATTAATTCAGGGGAATCGCAATCATGCAGCCATTAAACCATGTATTAAGAGTTTATAATGAGAAAAGCTTGTAGTACATATAATAAAAAAACGATTACACAGGTTGATTTTAAAAATTAAAAATGCATGAAAAAGGTTTTTTAAAAAGTATTTTTCATCAGCAGATAGAGCAACATGTAATTTTTTTCCTTTACTATTTCCCATCTCTCTAGATTTCAATGTGCGTGTATGACTTTTATATTAGGAGGTGGAGCTTGAACATATGTAGTTATTCACTGTGGTTGAGTCCCAGTCATCTTTGTTTCCTGTCATTTGAGAGCAGCTCACAGTATTGTGGGGAGGACAAGAGCTCAAACCACAATAGCTCTGGCCCCCAGCAGCCTGGCAACCACGCATGAGCAGAATTCCAGAGTGCTCGTTGGATACCTACCTTGTGGCTACTGAGAGACAGTGTCTTCTTCTCCTGGCCCTGAGCAATGGCACACTCTTGGCCAGGCTCTGAAGACCTTTAGACTTCTTCCCCAAAGGTATGAACCTTTTAACGATGAAGAAGCACACTCCCACAGCAAAGGCAAGCCTATGTAACTCTTCTGAAAGGTCTTCATTTGGTACAAAATGTTTTTTAAATATGAAATCTGTAATCAAATAATTTTGGGAGATAAATATGCTCAGAGAATTTAGCCCCCTAAGTAAGCCTGGGATGCTGAGAAACACCTGGTTACAGACCATAAGCTTGAACTGAAGTTCACCAGGCAAAGAAGAAAGGGAGGGGTATTCAGATGGAGGAAGCTTAGATGTTATGGTACGATCATAGAAGTGTGCAATAACCTCTGCTAAGGCTAAAGTACAGGGCATGTGCTGAAAAGCATAGGAGAGGATCTTGGAAAATCAGACAAGGTCCAGACCATGAAAGGACCTTGTAAGTTATGCTAGTGAATTTTGACTTGATTCCATGTGACCAATGACTTAATGATTTAACACTTCAGGTGGTCCCTTTGGCTGCAATAGGGAGGATGAGTCTGGTGAGGCCTATAAATCCTCCTCAAAATGTGATTAAATGCATAGGATTAAAAGAATACTAATAATACTGAAATACAGTTTTCTCCATGGAAGCTCAGGTTAAGAGCCTGTGGCCTGTGTCAGAATCCGCAGGAGAAATTGTGAAAACAGATTGCTGGGCTCCACTCCCAAGGTTCTGGATAATGCTAATGCTGCTGGTCTGTGGAATGCCCTTAGAAACTACTGTCCTGGGATGATGCCCAGGTTGCCAGCTAGATGCCTAGGACTTGGTACCACCACAGACTTAATTACCCGCATCACCTGTTGCTTGTACATAGTATGAGTTCAGTAAATATTTTCTAAGCAAATGAAGTAGGAATACATATCCAACAGTAAACTTAGTATGTAGCATGTCTAGATAAGTTACACACCTTTATTTGTTTTTTGTTGTGTTTTTCTCAATAGTTTTTCAGGCTCCTAAAGACAATAGACACTATTTCGATCTAATTTACAAGACTTGGTAAGATTCAGAAAATGATTAAGGTACTGATTATACTCCCCTATATGGATAAATGTTTAACAGTATACATTAATGTTCAAAATAATTCCTGGGCAAGCAGTTAAAATGCCTGAATCCACTTTATTCATATATAAGAAATCTCTCTGTTACTAAGGCTAACAGCATTAAATACTTAAACTTTCAAGGAAACTATCATTTTTAATATAGTCCGTGAAGTTCAAAGGTTATTGCAATAAATGTCTTTAGAGAACCTTTTGTATAAATGGCTGAAAATTATTTTTAATGGTCTTCTCAATTGTTTAGTTGTAAATGGATGTTTCTCCAACTCCTATGCTTAAAACTCATTTTTTTTCATAAGTGCTTTAAATATCCTTTGTCATTCCCATTTACCATTACCACAGTGCAAGGCTTACACTTAGATAAGCTTCAGCCCAGTTTCATCTTCAGTGATTCTCATCCCTCCTAATACCGTGACCCTTTAATACAGTTCCTCATATTGTGATGTCCCCCAAACATAAAATTATTTTCAATCTAAGTTGTTACAAAGCCAACTAAAAGAATTCCATTACTGAAGTCAACAGTATTTGCCGAGTGGCCTGCTCTATGCTGGTTGCTATGGAGGTAAAAACAGAAGCCAGGGAGAAGGTTGGCCACAATTTCTCCCTGTGAATATAACCAAATCCCTTCAGTATTCTACCTATCACAGCAAATATGCCCTTCTAGAAGTACACTGTCTTCTCTTAGAAAGAACTCTAGCATCTTTTCAAGTCTACACCACTCCACATCTTCACCACCTACTTCCACCCTATTACTTAACTGGGGCTTCCATTTCTTCCTTCACAGTCTCTCTCCTTGTGCCTCTCTTCCCTCTCCCACCCCCATCATCCCTGTCCAAGTCTGTCAGATAGCCTCTGCAGTGCCCAACCAAATCCTCCATCTTTTGACCTCACCCTGAGTTTCCAACACAAATATTTCTTTCCTTCTTCTCTAAACACTCCACTCAACTAAAGATGAATGTCCTGCTTCCGTGTCCAAAACACGGTTTGCTTATACATTTCTTTCATTCCAACTATTGTCTCCCTGACAGTGATCACCTGCATCTATCGAAGTCTTGCCCATTAGTTCAGATCCAGCCCACATATATATGCCCCTCCTTACCCCAGAAGCTTTCTCTACCCAATAACAATTCTCTCTTTCCACTTTCCAAAAATTAAATTGTGACAGTTGGGTGATGTGTACAACTGCCCTCTATGATCAGATTGTAAGCTTCTATACAACAAGAATCATGTACTACACATATTAATGATTAAGCATCCAAAAGCCAAACATCTGAAATCTGAAATGATGCTCAAAGGAAATGATCATTGAAGAATTTCAGATTTTAGATTTTCAGATTTGAGATGTTGAACTGGTAAGTATAATGCAAATACTACAAAGTCCAGGAAAAAATCTAAAATCTGAAACACTTCTGGTTCCAACAATTTCAGATAAAGAACATTCAACCTGTAGTCCCCATCTGCCCACCTACCTCAGTGCACTGCAGTCAGGGCACAATGCCTCATAAATACCCAACTCTGGGTCAGCTCATCTGCACACACAGGCAACTCTTCAAGAGTGCTCTGAAAGAGCTAATGTGAACACCAAAGAAGATAATAAAGTATATCTTTTGAAAACACCCTACAAATTGAATTGGTGGGATAACATAATGGTGAGATAATATAATACTGAGAACCAAACAGGAGGACAGTATGATAAAAAGCTGCAATAGTATTAGAATGCCACAGGAATTCAAACAGCAAAGACCATTCCAGGTACCCTGGATAACTGGGAGAAGTCTTCCTTGGAAAGGAAATGCATCTAGGAAAAGTTAAGTCTACTAAGCCTGCCCAGTCTCTCTGGAAAACACCTGCATTTCTTTAGTAAATCAACAAGACTCTAAATACAGCAGGCACAGGTTACATGGAAATCTGAACAGCACTGGGTGGTCTCCTTAAACAGGCACCACCATTTTGCAACCAGAGGTCAGTGACCACTGCAGGAAAGAAAACAGAATGTTCCTTCAGCAGGGAACAATTAATTTGTTAAACTTTCGCTTTCTATACATTTATCTTTTTCAGCAACTCATTTGTACTTGGCTATAGCATCCATTAAAGATCCTATCACTGCATTCAACAGTTTACATTCTACCAGTTCTTCCTGAGAAGGCTGAGCAAATTTTTCACATACTAACATGGACTCCAAACACCATGAAACAAGACCCAAAGCCCACCATTGGGGTCACCACTGTGGCCCTACACGTCTTGGGCTCTGGTATACACATTTAACTAAAATTTGCAGGGGAAGAGAAAGAATTAACAATCCAAGGGAATCATAGAATTTTAATAATTAAAAGTGAACTTTGAAAGTAGAGCTGAACAGAAAAGTTCTGTAAGTGACACATTTCTTACTGTTTCCTTTTCCATGATGATGTCTACCTGGTGACAGTCTTCAAATATATCCCAAATATAAATATTTCTAGAACATTAAATATATCTGTTACTACTTATATACCTCCAATATTTAAGAACAGGTTGAGAAAAGAATTCTGTTGGCTTGTTTTAAAACTTGCTGAGCTTGTTTTAAAAAACTAATTAAGATACATGCCTATTGCAAAATTCAAGTAAGAAAACTTCATATACCATAGGAGGTAACCCAGTTTCTAACCTCAGGAAATAATCTGGCTCGTCACACAGTAACAGGAAGGAAATATAAATAGATAGTTCATGTCTGACATGAAAACCCTCACAGAAGACTACATTTCCTATAAATTCTAATTAGGCTAGAAAGGATAATCAGAGGCTTTTGCTTTGATCCTGGGATCTATCTTTGATACAGCATCAACCTGTGAAACAAAAATGTAGCATATTACTTCTGCACTCCAATTTCAAGCAGTAAAGTCTTTTAGGATTAAAAAAAAAAAAAAATGCAGTCCTTACTAACTACCTAGAGAAGTTAGGCTAATTTACATGATGTAAAGGATGCTTTATTTATGGAGGGAAGGTAGGTTGTGTTCTCATGGGGATATTGTGAGCTCTGGAACAGTCTCTCTGGACTGCTTCAGCAGTATTAATAGTTCACATATGACATTGACACCTCTAGGTTAATGTAACATAACAAAACTGGAAAACCTTTCTGCCAAAATAGTGTTTTGCACAGTGATCGTAAGTAAAAGAGGACAAGAAACCTTCGTCCCAAGTATCCTAACAAAACAGTATTCTGAATTCACACTTGCTATTCCTCATCCAGATTGGTTTCAACTTTCCACGATGGTAAGATTTGCAGAGTAGAAGCGGAGGATATATTATCACTGTTACGGTTGATAAAAAGCTAGTGATAAAAAAGTTTCCCTTTTTATGACAATTTTTGTGAGGAAAAAAGTTGTTTTAAAAAATGATAATGTAAGAAATTTTTTAAATGCGTCACAATTTTTATCTTGCATGTTGCCAAAGGGACTAAGTAATTCCAACTAGTGTGAAACCCCATTTATCTGGCATCCAGAGAGTAGAGCTCTGGAGGAGTGGTTTCCTGAATAACAAACACTTTGCCATTCATTTGCCTGGAGTGGAAGTGTTGTCTCTGCCTGCCAGCACGCCTGCCCTATGGGCTGCCCCTCCTCCACTCTGCGGGGCCTGGGCTAGGCTGTCACTCCTGGAGTCCCAGCCCCCTTGCCTCAGGAAACACACGTGACCCAAACTCGACCAATCTGTCACCAATGTCATTCCTCTGGACACAGTGGTACACCTAGAAGTAGGCAGGTGACCCAAGCAGGACCTGCATCCTTTCATTTATGTTGTGTGTGGATATTGGGTGAAAGATGGACTCTTTTCCTTTCTGTACAAAAGTTCCAACCACGTGGACTCCGAACAAAAGCAACAGAGCCCTAAGAAATTCAATTTAACCTCCTGGGTTCTGCTTTGCCCAAAGCCAGCTCTTCTGATTATAGGAGTCTCAGCCTTCTGATTAGAGGAGCCAACAATTTTCAGAAGAATTTTTGATTGCTTACAACTAAAAGAATGCTGATTCCTACAATGTCCAAAGTTCATCTGCTTAAACTTTACCTGATGTTAAAGGAAATCGTGTCAAAATGAACTACATGCTCCTCTACCTTAGTTTTTTTTTAAAGCCTTAGTAAACACAATTTAACCTTTTCTTATTGATCTAATCACTTCTATCACAATAAATGATGTCCTCAAGCACTACTGAATTATCCAAGAATACTTGACTCTCTGCTAAACAGGCTACCATTGCTTTGTAACAGATTCCTTTGTTCATTATATTACAAGTAACAAGACATGCGTGAGTTTGGGGTGCCAGATGTTAAAGTGTCCTCCCTTATAGCTGCTACTGCCTCTACTGCCACAGCTCACACAACAGGTTGGTTTTTTCCTGAACAAATGACCATTTATCAAAAAGGAATAAATTAAGACAAGGCAAGCCAGTTATTGTGAATGACTAACCACATCATGTCCTTTGTCTCACAAGGCACAGAGCTTCATTCAAGTTACAAAACAACAACAACAACAACAAAAAGAATGGGGTTGAGGGGAGTTGCTCTACCACAGCTTTGACCCAAAACCCCAGCACCCTGCCCTCCCCTCCACCTACATGTCTTCTCCCTTTCCCTTTGCACAACACAGTCCCCCTCATCACTGCCCTGGCCAATGACATCCCTTACTGACAGCGTGCTTTCATGGCCACCCTCCTTCCCGGGCTGCGAATTTCCTTTCTCAGAGCTGACTTAATTTCTCAACTTCCCAAGTCTAAATTCCTGTAAGAGGAATTTGGCCTAGCTCTTTAAGCCAGAGTCAGCCTAAAGATGGTTGACTTTGAATTGTGTGCCCACTCTTGGTATAATTAGTGGTAGCCAAAGACAGTCTGATTTATTGACTTGTTCAGTATTAACTGAATCATTGATTTAACACAGACCTTAATATAGGCAAGACAGATACTCTTGTAATTGCTTTATAAATATTCCTTAACTTAATACTCATAATAAACCTATGAAGTAGGCATAATTATTATCCCATTTTATAGATGAGGAAACTGAGACATAACAGGGTAAGTAAATTGCCCCAGGACCTGCACTCAGTAAGTGGATTTGGACTGTCTGGTGCCAGCATGGTTTCTACTATGCCATAGCAAAATTCAGAATCAGGACTGCAAGAGGATGGGCATGCACACACCCTGGTATGTGTCTAGCACATATCATCTATCCATTCATTCACATATTTTGAGCGACTATTATGTGCCAAACACTTTTTAGTCCATGAGATTATAACAGTGAACAAAACACACAAGAATTCTGTGTTGAAGGCATTTATATTCTAATTATATTAGGATTATCCTCCACATCCTTATTGGTTATATAGCATACTTAGTGTCTGTTCAATGTATGTGTATAGATTTTTTAATTTTAAAGTCTGTGTATGAGAGTCAAATCAAAGACTCACTACCATTCAAAATGCCTGCAAAGAAAATAAAATACCTAAGGATATACTTACTCAAGACAATTAGGATGAGAACTACAAAACACTGAGCAAAGAAATCACAGATGAAACAAAAAACTAAAAAAAACTTAAGCTCATCGAAGAGAATCAATAGAATCAACATTCAATAGAATGTCATTCAATAGAATCAACATTGCTAAAATGTCCATACTACCCAAAGTAATAAACAGATTGAATGCAATCCCCATGAAAATACCAACATCATTATTTCACAGACCTAGAAGAAATAATTCTATACTAAATGTACAGCCTAAAAGAAGAGCCCAAATAGATAAAACAATTTTAAGCAAAAGAAAAATCTGGAGGCATCCAGTACCAGACTTTAAATTATACTACAAGGCTATAGTAACCAAAACAGCATGGTATTGGCACAAAAACAAAGACATAGACCAATGGAACAGAACAACAACAACAACAACAACACCAGATATAAAATCATCCACATATAGTCAACTGATCTTTGACAAAGCAGACAACAATATACACTGGGGAAAAGAAACCCTTTTCAGTCAATGGTGTTGAGAAAATTGAATAATCACATGAAGAAGAATGAAACAGCATCTATATCTCTCACCACTCACTAAAATTAACTCAAGGTGGATAACAGACTTAAATCTAAGGCATACAAACATAAGAATTAGAGAAGAAAATGTTGGAAAACTATTTCAGATAACAGCGTAGGCAAAGAATTTATGAAGACTCCCAAGACCCCAGCAACAACAAAAATAAACAAGACTTGATAAAATTAAAAAGCTTCTGCACAGGCTCGGCACCTGTAGCTCAAGCGGGTAAGGCACCAGCCATGTACAACTGAGCTGGCAGGTTGATATCCAGCCCAGGTCCGCCAAATAACAATGACGGCTGCAACCAAAAAATAGCCAGGTGTTGTGGCGGGTACCTGTAGTCCCAGCTACTTGGAAGGGGGAGACAGGAGACTCCCTTGAGCCCAGGAGTTGGAGGTTGCTGTGAGCTATGATGCCACAGCATTCTACTCCGGGTAACAGCATGAGGCTCTGTCTCAAAAAAAAAAGGAGAAAATATTTTATGCTATACATCCAATAAAGAGCTAACAAACAGAACCTACAAAGAATTCAAGGAAATCACCAAGAAAAAAAATCAAAAAACCTTATTAAAAATTGGACAAAATGTCTATAGTCATACTACCCTGACCATGCCTAATCTTGTCTAAAAAGTAGGCAAAAGACATAAACAGAAGCTTTTCAAAAGAAGATATATTGGCCAATAAACACATGAAAAAAATGCTCAGGCACTAATCATCAGGGAAATGCAAATTAAAACCACAATGAAGTATCAGTGTATCCCACTGAGAATAGCTTTTATCTAAAAAGTCCAAAAACAGTAAATACTCTTATGGATACAGAAAGAAAGAAACACATATACACTGCTGGTGGGACTACAAATTAGCACAACCTCTCTGAAAAACAGGACAAAGCTTCTTTTAGGAACAAAAACTATACCATTTAATTAAGCATTTCCACTACTAGAATTTACCCAAAGGAAAAAAAGGCATTTTATCAAAAAGACACCTGCACTCAAATGTTTTTTGCAGCATAATTCATAATTCAGTGAAGATATGGAATCAACCAGGTCCCCATCAATTCATAAGTGGCTTAAGAAAATGTGGTATATGTATACTAGGGAATTACTACTCAGCCATGATGAACGATGACTTAATGCCTTTTGCAATAATTTGGATAGACCTAAAGACCATTATCCTAAGTGAAGTATCTAAAGAATGGAAAAACAAACACCCCATGTATTCACTATTAAACTGAAACTAATTGATGAGCATACATGTACCCAGAACAAAGTAAAATTCAATGGAAATCAAGCCAGGGGTTGGGGGAAGGATATGGATGAAAACATACTAAACAGATACAATAAACACTATTTGGGTGATGGGCACACTTATAACTCTGACTCAAGCACTACAAATCAATCCATGTATCCCAAAACATTTGCAACCTCATAGGATTTTGAAATAAAAATATAAAAATTAAATTTAAAAATAGCCATAATTATATATATATTTATTATTGTTTTAAAGTCCATATATATACCCATATTAATAAATTATATACTTTGAAGACTTCTGAAAACCGAATAAATAATTATAGCTATTGTTCTATAATCTGTCTTAATCACTTACCCTATGCCAGGAACTATACTGTGTACTACTTCATGTAAACACACATATATACTGTGTATCTGTATATACATACATATCCCCCACACACACACAAACACACACACTTTCCAAGACTATGTGGTCAACCTAAAATTCAACAGATGAATATTCATCTCACCTAATTAGTCTAGAACTGGCCAGAAGCCTGTCTCATGTTCATTATTTACAAAATAACTTTCAAAAGCTTTTCTGGATCATTAAATGTGCCAGGCATTGTGCTAAGTGCATGACATGCTTCATTTCATTTCATCTTTACAGCCATCCGAAGGGGGGTTACTATTAACCCATTATACAGACGAGGAAGCTAAGGTTTAAATACCTAATAAGCAGCAAAGCCAGAATATAAACAAACCATGGTCTGTCTGAACAGACTATTGGGGAGAAGGTCACTTACTGGTGATAGACATGTTATTACAACCTCATATGCTAAGGAATAAAAATTCTGCATATTTCCAAAAGCTAGCATCAACAAAAAACTGTCTGGTTAATATGAATAATAAATAGAATAGCAACTTTGGCTCAATCTGTGACTAGAGGGAAAATTTGTCCACTACATGCATACTGAACTTCCTCTCAGTTATAAACTCCACGATGAGAACTATGATTCCATTCTCTTCTCATGCTAGTTGACTATCAAGTGCATTACTTAAAGTGATGTAAGGGGAAAAAATTCAAAGTGTCTACCTTTCTCTGAGAAAGTGAATTGAACACACAGGTAAATTCTGTTAGAAGTACACCAAGGTAAATGAGAGCAACTAAGACCCATTCGGTAACACAAAGTTGGTCAAAGTACCCTGCTGCTTCTGCGTCCTCTTCACATTCCCCTTCCCATGCCAACCCTTGGAACTCTTTGGCACCACCTCTCCCTCTTCAAATAACTGCCACCTCCTGACTCTCCCGCACTATCACAATCTCACAAGTACCACTCCTGCTACCACAGAGTGAGTAAGCAGGCTGTTTCCCCAACTCTTTTGGTCACATCTTTTCTCCTCTTTTAAGAGGAAAAATCACACACTGCCTTCCTCTCCTTTTTCATATCATACCTAGAAGAGGCAAAGAAAACGAGGAGACTCTTAAACACCACTGTCCACTATAGAAACCCTAAATTAGGTTTCTTGAAAATTGAAAAGCATCTTTTCAATATAAAATAGTGTGGCTAATAGAATCATGCCATTAGGTAAAAAAGAAAAAAAAAAACCTCTGCCACAGTGGGGCCTGGGAGAAAGAGGGTACAGGGAGAGGGAAGTAGGGAGGTGGGTGGGGAGGTCACAGCATATAACACACCTCTTGGGGACAGGACACAATTATAAGAGGGACTTTACCTAACAAACGCAATCAGTGTAACCTGGTTCTTTGTACCCTCCATGAATCCCCAACAATAAAAAAAAGAAAAAAAGAAGGAAAAACTCTGCCAGCAGTAAGTGTTTTGTTAATCTTTTTTTTTAAAAACCATGCTATCAATGTATGATTGACGTACAAAAAAGCTGTATGTAGTTAATGTATATAAGTTGATGGGTTTAGTAATAAGCACACATCATTGAAACTGTCAGTACAATCTAAGCCGTAAGCATATCCACCAGCTCCAAAGTGTCTCCCGTTCTCTTTATTTTTTAATATTATTATTATTGTATGTGTGTGTGTGTTTTGTTCTAAACAATCACTCAGGAAGTCTTACACATTTACTTTGGCCATATCTTGTCTCTGGATGTGGCTGTAGAGTCTACAATGTATTTCAAATCAAATCCTTTCAGAGAGGATTTGACTTTAAATTTACATCTCAGTTCTCAAGAAAAGAGGGTATAACAATCCAGCTGGAACTCTTAAAGTTAAAACAAACAAACAAAAAACCCATGTGATCTTATTGGGCTGCAAGAAATCCCTAACATGTTTTTAATAATGGCTGGATCACAGAAAAACAGCTTAAATGCTTAAAGTAACTTCTCTTAGGTGATAAAAGTTGCTCAGCAGAATAAATTTCGACAACTATATCTATTTTTAATTCTTATTACTTTTTTTAAAGAGACAGAGTCTCACTATCTTGCCCAAGTCGGATGAAAACTCTGTGCTCTAGTGATCTTCCAGCCTCAGCCTCTTGAGTAGCAAGGGCTATAGGTGCATGCCACCATACCCAGGCAAAAATATTACCTTAGTAATACCCTCTGCATATTTTGGGGGGGTGGGTAGTGAAAGAAAAGTAAGTGAAATGGTTTTAATGTCCCAGGTTCTAATCAGACACCTCTACAATAGTTCTCAACTACAAAAGAATTTATTAGTAGACAAAATTCCCTCCAGCCAATGGCCTATACCTGGACCAATGGCCCAGCATCTCAATTAAGAGAGGTTATTATGCAGGAAACAAGACAAATAACACCAATCAAACTCTTGCCTCCTCCAATTCCAAGTTCTTCCAGGGAATTTTTTGAAATTAATGTTGAAGAAGAACAAAAACCCTTCATTTGCAAATGGTACAGAGAAAATCAAGCAGGTGGTCAAGGAGCTAAGTGGGCAAAGCTTCTGGCCAGCAGCCAGGAAGCCTGAATTCAGTCCTGGCTGAGGTCACCAGTGGGTCCCCAGTGTACAGCTGTGTGGTATAGGTCAGTCACACCGTTAGAAGAAAATGCTTGTGAAAGACAATAAAAGGCTTGGCCAAGAAAATATCCATTTTATTACAGAATCTGCAAATGCCATGAAGGACATCAGAAAAACTGGCCATTACTTAAAAATGCTCAAGGCAAATAGAATAGCCACAGAGATGCATACATACTCACCATTTGGTGAGGATGGGGTCATATCTTTTGAAGGAACTTATTTCAAGATCTTAATAATCAAAACTGCCCATCCGTGACGCCTAGTGATCACCCTTCAAAGTTTATTAAAGTTTCCTGACTTTCTCCTACACCACCAAAATTCCCTTTAGTCTCTTCTCACTGTTTATAACTCTAAATAATAATCATCTTACAATTTAAAATATATCAACCTGATCATAATCACATCTAAATTAAAATTTGAAAATCATGATCACTTTTTTGAATTACTGAATCTACCACGTGGCCTTTTCTGGCAGCAAAGTAATACTACCCATTAAAATATTCTTTCCATTTGGAAAAAACTATCTGGTACTTAACTAGTAAAAATAAATCAAATATTAATCAAATTTTAAACTGCCTTTGCATCATTAATTTTGGCGTACATCATTCTAAAAGTATGTTGTTAAAAATTCTTCAAAATTTTCAATAATTCAAATTTTCTGTCACTTGGACTATACTGAATGAGAATTAAATGCTCTGCATCTTAGATCCATCATACCTATTTTGACATATGAGCTTTCACCTGGATATCCTGTTTGGAGTTATGTAAATCAAAGTCTCAAAGTCACTCCTTTTGGGTGCCAGCACACATACAAGAAGTTCCTTTGGAAACACAGTTAAGCAATATAAGAAATTAGGCAAGGTAAATGCTGACCATGATTGATGAAGAAAATAATTTTGAATTCTACTTACAGCTATATTTGTAAATCACTGAAGAGGAAAATCAGGTGCATCTGTTGTCCCAGTTTGGGTCATAAATCTATGGAAAATTGCAATTTAAGCATGGAAAACTTAAATAAAAAAAAGTTCATGTCAGCACCCTGGGTGGTCTTTCTTAGGCAAGAACCCAAATAAATAGGTATTTGTATTATCACTATTGCTCCAAAGCCATAATGTTCCAAGCAAAACTGACAGCAACACAGCTTAAAAGATAAGATTTTCTTTTCTTTTCTTTCTTTTTTTTTTTTTTTTTGTAGAGACAGAGTCTCACTTTATCACCCTCAGTACAATGCAGTGGCATCACAAAGCTCACAGCAACCTCCAACTACTGGGCTTAAGCAACTCTCTTGCCTCAGCCTCCCGAGTAGCTGGGACTACAGGCACCTGCCACAATGCCTGGCTATTTTTTTTTTTTTTTTTTTTTTTGCAGTTTGGCCAAGGTCAGGTTTGAACCCACCACCTTCGGTATATGGGGCCGGTGCCCGACTCGCTGAGCCACAGGTACAGCCCCAAAAGATAAGATTTTCAACACCAAATTAAAACTCCATGTAGAACAGGATCATTTAAGTTTTGGGGTTTTTGAAGAATAAAACTGAGAATTTTATAACCCAAATATCTGATCTTTCAAAGGAAGCATTTTCTAAAGGGGGGGGACAAGCTAACTACTCTGTGGTTGACTCAAGAAAAAATTACTAGAAAACATCATCCCAATGGTTAAGGGATGTAGAATTAGCCAGAAGAATGTCAATTATGGCCAAGTGTGGTGGCTCATGCCTGTAATTTGAGCACTCAGGGAGACCAAGGCCGGTAGCTTGCTTAAGTTCACAGGTTTGAGACCAAGAGAGTGAGACCCCATCTCACTGACCAAGAGAGTGAGACCCTGTCTCTAAAAAATAGCCAGGCATTATGGTGGGTGGCTGTAGTCCTAGCTACTTGGGAGGCTGAGGCCAGAGGATTGCTTGAGCCCAAGAGTTTGAGGTTGCTGTGAGCTAAGATATGACAGCACTCTACCAAGGACAACTGAGAGTCAATGGGGTGGGGGAAAAATGTCAATGATCCATTTGTGGACCATACAAGGCCTCTTGCTCCCTTCCACATTTCTCTTGTAGCCTTTAATATGAATTTCAGCCTTGATTTTAAAGTACAAATCAAGACAGAGAGGAACTTCTTTCTGAACCACAAAAATTAAATGTCATAGCTGATAAGGGAGGAGGGAGATAAGATCCCTCTGTACTTCACCACTCTAAATCCAGGGAGCTGACCAGTGCTAGCACCGGACACCCAACAGAAGTTATATTAATCTAAACCACTGAGCAACTCAAGTAGATATAACAAACTTCATCAATACTCTTTCCTAAAACAATTTCTTATGCGTCCAAGGCCCTGATTTATACACAATCACTGTAAGTTCCATTGTTATCTCCATTCCCACAAGCTGAGGCAGCAAATTACAAGGAGGGAAGAAAGGGGCTTCAAAGAGCAGGAAAGAAATTTATTTTTTTTCTTTTTGCAGTTTTTGGATGGGGCCGGGCTTGACCCTGCCACCTCAGGTATATATGGGGCCAGCACCCTACTCCTTTGAGCCACAGGTGCCACCCGGAAAGAAAATTTGTATAAGTCATGCTCTGATAATAAAATGAGAGAAAAAAAGGCAAGGAAAAGCATATATATTTATTACAGGAGCAGACCGTGCTTATCTCAGTAGCTCCAAAGATATCATTACTCTACAGAACAAGAATTGTCTTCATAACGATGACCTTGATTAATCACACAAAAAGTCAAGTGACATTCAGAATACTCTAAGAGGGAAATGCTATTTCACATACTTTACAAAAATTTTCAGAAATATTTTTAATTATGGTGCCTAAAGGAGACTCTTGGGTATTCAGAAAACTTGAATACTAAAGCAATCTAAGAAATTTTGAAGTCAAAATGAATGAATAAATGCCCATGAATTATTATCAAGATATTAAGGTACCACCCACAGAAACATTATCAGCTACGGCCTCAGAGGGCAGTCTCCACTCAGTAGCAGTACCATATGTGCTTAAAAATAAGTTGCTCTTTTAGCACAATGATCCATGCAGACGTTCCACCTTACAAGCACCACCAGGCACTCGAAATGTGAATCAGTAATGTGAAGAATCTCTACAGTCACAGTACCAGAAGAAAAAAAGGGTAACCTGACATGAACTTGGATCAAACCCACTTCTGCTAAACACCCACAGCTCACTTTCCAGGACATAGTAAATATTTTCAATTCTACATGTTAGAAAAACGGTCAGAAATAGTCCTGACCCTTCTTCAAAGCACAAATATTTCAGGATCATGCTTCAATGGCTTAAGCTTCTGCATTTTCATATCACATTGGCAGGGCTGAATGGTTCACTTCTAATATTAATTTTCCTTTTAAATGGAAAAATAATTAACCTATTTCCCATAAAGAAATAACTTATGAATACAATTATAATCTATTTCACAGAATGGACTAGCTATTGAAAAGAAAATCTATGTAAATGAATAGTAATAAGAATTCTAACCATGTCTTATTTTCTTTCACTAAATATAATCTATAGAAACAAGTATTTATTTCACTTTTTGATATTTAACTTTTCCTTTATCTTTAATGGAACATTTGATCCATGAAAAAAAAATCACATAATGTTATATAGATGTAAGTTACAATGCAACAATGTAATATTTCTAAACACCACTGGAGTTGTGGGAAAAAAATATATATATACATATTATGTATAATATACATATTAAAAAATATATACATATTATGTATACATATACATATATTATGTATATATATATTTTTACATTATATATGTTTTTATTATATATATATATATATATTTTTTTTTTTTTACGTATCTCCTGGATCACAGGGAATCAACCACATGATATAGGAGCCAGAGTTTTACCAAAACCTGCATCTACCTAGGTATCCTAAACCCCTATTCCAACCTCCTTGCCCCTAAAGTGTTTTCTTCACATCCACATTGAAATCTTCTCTATATTATCATACTTAGAAAATATATTCCTAATTCTTCTGGCTCCCTTACTAGTTTGCTGGGGATGCCATAACAAATTACCATAAACTGAGAACTTAATAGAAGTTTATTTTCTCAGAGTTCTGGAGGCTAGAAGTCCACGCTCAAAGTGCTGGCAGGACTGGTCTCCTCTGAGGTTCCTGTGCTCAGCTTACAGACGGCCACCCTCTTGCTGGTCTCCACGTGGTCATCCCTCTGTGTACAAGCACCCTTGGTGTCTCTGTGTGTGTTCAATATTCTTCTACTTGTAAGGACATCAGGTAGATTTAATTAGGGCCTACTCCAAAAGCCTCATTTTAACTTAATCACCTGTCTAACAGTTCAACTTCCAAATACGGTAGCATTCTGAGTTACTGGGTTAGGGCTTATATGAATGGGGCGGGGGGCATTGAGGAGAGACACATTTCAGCCCATAACACTGCCCCAGTGAAATTTTAATGCATTTTGGGATTCTTTACAGCAATTTATGGAGATATTCTCCATCTAGAAGGCTAACGTCCATTTGGCCAGAGGGAATGCCCTTAAAAACAAGAACATTTCTAGAATAAGATGAGCCAGAAGCTTTATCTGTTCTTGGTAGGCTCACTTTAATGTTCCAGCCTCTCTCTTAGGCTCCTATAGGTTTTCTTTAAGAAGAGAGTTGTGTTCAACTCTTTCACAAGGCTTGTTCTCTACCTCTAGTTGAAAATGAACCATTAAAAACACCTGATATCAGATAATGGCCATTTCCCATATAGAAAAGAACCAGTGACTTTTACATACTCACTGTCAATGTTAGAAACAGGTTAAAATCAGGGCAACTGTTCCCTCTAAAATCAGACAACAGTAATTACTTAAAATTATAGCATTGCACATTTTCAAGTATTTATCTTCTGCAAAGGAAATAAACTCATAAGCAGTATATCAGGAAGTGGAAAAGCCACAGTACCAAATGATAAATATTACATGATCCAGTTATTGCAAGAATATATCAAATACACAAATAAAAAATGTAAAGACAGGAAGGAAATACTTTTAAAGAATAACAGTAGGTTATTTCTGGTATTGGGATTATACAGACTTTAACACTTTTTCTTCACACTTTTAGGTATTTTCAAATTTTCAACCATGAAGTGTTAAATCTTATTTTCTGCTATATAGATGCAGAGGTAAAAATGACAGACTGTTGAAATGAATGACCCCCGTGGGCAGATCAGAACCCAGAGGACATAGTCGCAGAGCTGAACCTACCAAAACAACTTTAATCACCTCACGTGAGCCCTTCAGGACGAGTCTGATAATATGGATATTTACCACTGCACTGTTACCAAAGAATCCAGCCCATCAACAGCTCAAAGACCAACCGGTGACCACCCAGCATCCAATGTCATCCCTTTGACAGTCTATACATTTGCCTGATTACTTTAGAGTCAGGTTTTTACAGACATTCTGTCCAAACACCAGCAAGGAAACAAACTGCTTAAAAGCATGATTTCCCTAATGCATTGTGTGAGAAAGAAACAACAAAAGGGATGACTCCTCACCCCTCCCCAGTTTATAATTACATTTCTATGTTTCAACACAACTGTTTCAATTCAAGGGAAGGAGGGAAATGTCACTTCCGGACAATAGCCCTGGTTGTACTAGATTATTTTCCACTGTCGCTTTCTAAAGACTTAGTGGAGAGGCAGCTGTTTTGTAGGCAGCAGGTCCTCTTCTCCTGGATCCCTAAGGAATCATTTCCTAAAGAGATTAATAACAGAAGTGGCTTTGAGGGCTGCGCTACTCTTTTAAGGGCTGTCAGCAGCTAGTGCAAAGGGGTCCACTGGGACCTGGTCTGGCTTTCCACACAGTTATAAGTTGGGCAATACTTAGGAATCAGCTGCTCCCAAAGGCAAGTGCACACACGGATCATGCCATGAACACCTGTATGAGACCCTGGTCATGGTTATGCCAGCTGAGGGAAAGCCTGCCTGGCCCGGCCAAACCCAGAGCCAGACATTTTCATTGGTGATTCCAGGTGGAAAATGGCCCCAAGTAAGGCCACCTAAGCAGTGTCATGTCCAACAAGGCAGGAACCAAAAGCGACAAGTTAAGAAAGCAAGTGGGATGTCTGTGCAGCCTGCGACTGTGACGCGCTGGCGGGGCCAGGCCTCATGCAGCAGCTTCCAGCAGGTGATCACAAGGCCTCCGCTGGACCACTCCAGCCTTCCTGTGCAGGTTTTTCTTCCTCTCCACCTTTCCCCACCTCTCCTCCTTTGCAACAGTTCCCCCTCGATTCTCCACCTGCATCCTGCTCTGTGTGGCCATGAGGGATGGTTGGACTATGGCCAGGACTCATGGCATTTGCGGACTCCCACCCTGGACCAGCTGAAGACCTTCAACTATTCAGGTGGCTGCACACCTGAGATGGCTCCTACCACCTAAAACCAGGCATTGTTCTCATGTGCACGTGTGCACGCACACACACCACACCATCTGGAAAAGACTTCCACGATCCTCAAAACACACTCTGCCTTTTCTATCTTGAGCTTTTCTCTCCCAAGGGGTATAATAACCATTAAGCTCATTCCACTCACTTCTTAACTGAAGCGTCAGCTGCTGACATTCTAGCATGGAAAGGTATTTGGGTGCCATCCTGCACAAATCACAACCTCAGAGAGTTTTACCTTTAGCTAACACCGTTTATCATCACACCATAACTACACACACACGCGCGCACACACACACACACACACACACACACTCTTACATACATACCCACCACCGCCATAAACATCTATACAAGAAATGCTGATAATAGAGAATAAAGGCAGGATTTTTAACTAGAATAATTATTATTACTTCCATTTTAATTAAAAGTTCTCACCACCACCTGAATAGAACATGCTTTTCCTAACATCCTCCTTCACTGTGACCCAAGGTAGCTCCAGAGACTTGAGCTAAAATTACTACCACCTAATTTTATTCACTTCTTTATTGGATACCCAGGTGACCGGTCCACTCATCCTCACTAGATCATGCTTTATCTCAATGTTTTCTCTTTTTTGTTTTTTGAAACAGAGTCTCACTATGTGGCCCTGGGTAGAGTGACATAGCATCACAGCTCACAGCAACTTCAAACTCTTTGGGCCTAAGCAGTTCTCTTACCTCAGCCTCTGGAGTAGCTGGGACTACAGGTGCCCACCACAACACCCTGGTAATATCTCAATGTTTTCTAAAGTGATTTTTTTTTTTGCATGCCTACTAAAAGAATTATAAAACTATGTTTTCCCTGGTACATTTTTATCCTGACATTGTAATAATTTTTTCATCGTGTTTAAATAGCAGAAATGGATCTAAACTTCCAAGGTATCATAGAATGACACTTAAAAATTAAACTATAACATGATTCTCCAAAACGTATTCAACTGAATAAAAATAAAGCAGAATAGTTTTGCACCATTTATATTATACATATAAAAGAAAAACGTAAAGCAGGACACAATTGAAGAAGGGACTTTACCTAACAAAAGCAAACAGTGTAACCTGATTCTTTGTACCCTGGATGAACCTGAAATAAAAAAGGAAAAAAACCTGGATGGAAGTGGAACACATTATTCTTAATAAAGCATCTCAAGAATGGAGAAGCATGAATCCCATGTACTCAAGTTTGATATGAGGACAACTAATGACAATTATTGACACAGTGAGGGTGAGAGAAGGGGAGAGCAGAGAGAGGAAGAATGAGGGAGGGGTGGGGAAAGGAAGAGCAGAGAGAGGGAAGGAGTGAGGGGGGTGGGGTCTTGGGGTCTTGGTGTGTGCCACACCTTTTGGGGGGAAAACACGATTGTAAGAGGGACTTTTCTCAACAAATGCAACCAGTGTAACATGGTTTCTTGTACCCTCAATGAATCCCCAACAATAAAAAAAAACAAAAACAGACATCTAGTATATGTAAGAAGGTATTTCAAATCAGTGGGAAGTCAGGGGACAGAATATTTTTTTTTTTTACAGGACAAGATTAGAAATATTTAATCTTTGTGGGACTAAAGTCTCCATTGCTACTCATCTCTGCCACTGCAGTGTAAAAACATCCATAGACAATGCTAAACAAATAGCATGTTTCAATAAAACTTTATTTACAAAAGTAGGCACTGAGCAAAATTTGGGTTGTGGGCCATAGTTTACCAACCCCTTGTATAGTCTATTCAATAAATGGTGTTGAAATTATATTTTATTTGGAAAAAATAAACCTAGATCCTTATATGATAAGGCAACCAGAAATAAAATCTATTTAAATGCAAATAGCTAAACGTGAAAATTTAAAACATGAAATTATCAGAAAAATTATAGAAGACTTGGAAACATGAAAAAAGTAAATAGATAGAATTATATAAAACTTTAAATCTTCCATCCTCAAAGGATGAAAAGTAATGGTAAAACATCAAAAAAATGGGGAAAAAGCATTTGCAATTATTATATAAAACAAAGAATTAATATCTGAAATAGAAGGACAAATATATACATTTTAAATCAAATTAGCATGGGCAAGGACACAAAAACGGGTGCTTATTGACTATGTGTAAAGAGAAGGAGTTAGCAAACTGATTTCTAGAAGATAGTAATATCTTAAAAGAGTTTTAAATGTACATCCATTGACATAATAACATTGCTTATCAGGATCATTTCTAATCACAGAAATGCTTATATATGTGCACAAAGATTTCCTTTTGTGTAAGTTTGTTAACTGATGTTTGCTATAGAAACACTAATTGTAGCTCAAAAGTGAAATGACTAACAATAAGGTAGACGTGTATGTATTTGCTGATAAGAGAAACAAACCTAAGAGAAAGCAAGAGGGAAAACTTACAAAACATAGCATGAACCCGTCCACATATGCATTAAGACAGGTGTTGCTCTGCTTGGTGCCTGGGGTAGAGCACCACGGCATCATCATGGCTCACTACAGCCTACAACTCCTGGGCTCAAACAATCTTCCTGCTTTGGTGAATTTTATAATTTTTTGTAGAGACAGGGTCTCACTATGTTGCTCAGACAGGGGTCAAACTACAAGACTCAACTGATCCACTTTGGCCTCCCAAAATGCTAGGATTATAGGCATGAGTCGCTGCACGTACCCGGAGCCTATTTTTTTTTTTTTTTTTTTTTTTTTTTTTTTGCAATTTTTGGCCGGGGCTGAGTTTGATACCACCACCTCTGGCATATGGGGCTGGCGCCCTACTCCTTTGAGCCACAGGCGCTGCCCTGAACCTATATATTTTTTTGAAAAATACATATATGTGTATTATTAGCAGAGGAAATCAACTTTTCAAACAGATCTGAAAGAAA
>CAUYON010012371.1:0-17551 GCA_963573935.1 Arctocebus calabarensis | reverse complement strand
CTCTCTCTCTCCACATCTCCTTCCTTCCCAGTCTGTTTCCATATCTCCTTCCTCCCCAGTCTCTCTCTCCACATCTCCTTCCTTCTGGTCTGTTTCCATATCTCCTTCCTTCTTCGTCTCTCTCCACCCTTTCCTAGTAATTCCCACAACCAGATCACTGACTCCTCATCTCTACTACCACTGAGACCAACATATATGTTGGTTTGAACAATGAGGTGCACATGAACGATCCATTAACATAACTGTTTCTCGATGTCCTCAGTGAACCACCTAACACCTCCCAATGTTATCCCATATAAAGGAACAAAGTATAAGTGTAAAGTGAAACATGGCACTTTGTGACCATCATTTGCATTCTCCACTATTTTTCCAGTCTGATTATAGTGACTGTGATATTCAGATATTCCACTCTGAAGCTCAGTGACTTCACAGTAGGCACAACATGCTCATGTCCTCTTCCTCCTCAAACCCAACCCAACTTTGGTGAGTCTGTCCTCCCTTCCACCTTTGAAAACACCTGTACCTCACTCTTTCCATTTGTAATTTATTTTTTATTTTTATAGATTAAGGAGTACAAGCACAATTTTTTTTACATAGATATAGTGTGAAGTGGTGAACTATATTCTGGGCTTTTACTGTAATGACCACCCACATTTTATCAATTGAATAATTTTTCATTCCATACATCCTCCTACCCTCCCAGCCTCTCAGTTTTACAGTCTCCAATGTCTCACATTATTCCATTTTCAATGACCGTGTGTGCACATTATGTAGTTCCCATTTAAAACTGAGAACATGTAGCATTTCAGTTACTGTTTCTGAGTTCTCTCACTTCCATCAGACAATGGCCTCCATTTAAATCCATGCTTCTACCAAGGTTATGATTTTATTCTTTTTATGGCACAGTAGCATTCCGTGTTTGTGCACACATGCATGTACACACACACACACACACACACACACACACCAGGTTTTCTTTATCCAATCATCCATTGCTAAAAAATTTATCTTTCTTATTTCCTTATCACCTGAAAAACTTCCAAGCCTCATTAAATCCTAGTTTCTCATTGCTGTGTAGCCAAAATTTCTGCAGAAAAATATACAGAAATTTTGATTGACATCATTTCCAATGACAAGCACAAGTACCCTATGATAATACATAACCATAAAAATCACTGCATTTTTCTTAAAACTGAATTTTCCCATAATCTATGAATATTATTTACATAATTCCATATTCTTAATTCTCCACCTTTCCTTCTCTTCTAAATCTCAGGTAATGCCTTTATATTTTATAGAAAAAAATATAAAGCATAAACTGAGATGACTTCTTACCATTAATTCAAATGATGCATTGACACCTGTACCATAAACTCTGTCTTCCTTCTTCCTACAATGAGAGAGGTGTCTCTGCATTCTCTTTTTTTACTAGATCTCATATCTTTTTTACAAAATCCAATAACCAGATTTTCTGGTTCATTTTACTCAAACCATCCTCAAAATTTGATGTAGATGACAATTCTCTCCCTTAAATATCATTCTTCTCCTTTGAATTTCAGACTATTACTTTCTCATAAATTTCTAAATTATGCATGGCTTTACTGTTAGAGTCTGTCCTTAATAGGCCTGTAAGTATTATAGTAACCAGAACACTATGCTGGTTGTTCTATTTTATTTATCTACATTTCATACCTAAATTATTTTATGTAGTTTGAAAGCTTCAAATATATTTCTAAAATGATATTGAACTTGACCCTTCCCATGGGCCCGGAGGGGAAGTGTGTAAAATTATCATTGCCTATATGGAGGCTTCATTTTAATCCTTAATAATCATCTCTATTTAAACATATTGTCAACAAAAGCCTTAAACCCCTCTCAGTGAAAATATTTCCCACCTAAATGTTCTTTTTCTCAGTAAATGGTAAAAACATTTATCTAGCTGGTTTTCCTTATTTTTTCTGATTCTTTCACAATGATACCAGTATATCATCAAACCATGAAATTTACTTATATCTGCAAAATATATTATTCTTTTTAAACTCTCAGCTACTGATAACATAGTTTATTTAATTCACCATCTAGCTAACATCTAACATAAAAAATGTATGAGTTGGTCTCACTATTAAAATTACTGTCTCTCCAAATGTGAACCATCAAGATTGTTCTAAAATATAAGCCAGAGTTTAATACAGGCCCACTGACCACCCTTCCAAGCCTTCCCGTTTGTCTCTGTCCAGGCTGCTGTGACAGAGTGGCATAGATCATCTGTTTCTCAAGCTGTTTCCACAAGATCACTGCTATGTCCTAGTCCAAGAGTTGATTCAAATGGTGTCTCCTGAGAGAATGTTTCCCTGACCATCAACTCTGAGAATTAGTGTGGACGTCTTATTTCATCTCCTGCACAGCACTCATTCGTAACTGTCATTAACTTATACATGTATTTGTGCACTGATTAGAAATCTCGACTCTATGCTGTAAACTGTGCAGCAAAATGCTTGCGTCTTCACTGATGCCCCAGCAACAAGAAGCAATCAGAAAAGAGTCCAACACACAGAAGGCACTCTATAAGGTTTTGATAAATTTCTGATTAAGAAAGAAAGATATTCATTATTATTTTTTTATAGAAAAGAGCATAGAGGAATAAGAGTATAATGATATTATGGATCAGGTCATGTGTTTTACTACTAACCCTTTCCTCTCCCAAAGGTGTTAAGTGGACACAATCTGTGCCTCACCTCTGATTATTTTGCCATGATCATTGCAATGTCCAGCCCACTGTTAAGTGGTGATTTGAGACACCCTAAGAGTTTCTAGGAAACAGTTTATGCACAAAGGGACACATGTTTAACTTTAGATTTCAATTCTTCCTCTGTGGTAAGAACTGTGTTAAATGTGAACAGTAACTGGAAGGTCAAGAAGTTTTTCTCTTTGCAGAGCTTGATGATATTAAGGGAAGTATAATTTTAAAATTCTTGAACCAGGGAATCCAAGGTAGCAAAGGATTTGAAGAATTAAAAAATAGGGAAAAAATATTTATGTATTCAGTGTAGGTTAAGTAAGGTAAGCACTGAAAGTGCCTACTGAATGCACTAATTGGTCACTTTAATAGGGTCAGATTGGCACCATTGCAGGGAGCAGTGTGGAATCCTGGTTATAATAGGGAGAAAAACTTAAAGAAAGTGGGGAGAATGTAGTAGCAGATGTGAGATCAAAATCAATTTTGTTTTATTTGAATAAAAAAGATAAATATTTTTAAAATGTATTTACTGTTGGGATGTGTCCATTGAGAGAGAAGAAGACTTTCAGATGAAGTAGAGACATGGGAAATGTTTAAAAGATATATTAACTGTCTCAGGAGTCAGCGACCAGAACATAGCTAGCCAGGGCCAGAGACCCGGTCAGTCCCAGGCCCCAACCAGGGGCACCCCAGATGGGACCCAACAATGCTGGATAGGCTGATATGCAAGATCTAGTTGTAGGCTACAGCCAGGCATCTGCGGAGGTGAGTGTTGGCGCTGACGGCTTTCACCTGTGCTAAGACAAGAAAGGCTACTTGGATCTACTCATATTTGCTTGGATCAAGAACAGGGACTTGGATGAAGAGCAAAGACAGTAAGGGGATTTAGGATATTCATAACAGAATAATGGAAATGACAAGGTTGTAGAATCTATGATAAGTAAGGAAGTGAGAATATTAAAAATAGAGGAGTGGGAGGAGTGGCATTAGAGTGGTAACAACACAGTGAGAAATCTGTGAGAAACACAATTGGCAGATAAAAGAGGAATGATTGATTTCTTTCAAATTAGAAATGCCTCAGTTGTAGCGTGGTATGAAAAACTGCTTTCAGTTGCTTTGTATTCATCTCTATGTTTATTCATCGATCAATCATTTTTTGAGCATAATCAGAGTGTCCAGTGTTGCAGATACAAAGATGAATGGACTTGTGTTGCCTCTGCCATTACATTCTGGGGTGGGATAGAGAGGGATAATGTTGCAGTGAGAAATATGCTCATTCCTTTTAGCCTTCCTGCATAAATACATATATAAACTTTGAAAATATTCTATCTGTATAACCATCATACAAAACTTAGTCAATATTACGGAACTATAATGATTCTTATTTAATGTTTACTTGATCACAAGGTAGCTTAATCAAAAGCCACACTAAAATGAATTGTTAGCAATGAAATTTTTCAAGTTTATGTGGTACTTTTAGCTACCAAAATGCACAAAATACCCATTTTACTGTTTTTTGTTTTTTTTAAATCACAAATTCTTGATTTCTACTCCTACAAAAGGTGGCTCTCCAACACCTAAGGAAACCTGATGAATGCACATTAATTCAGACACACATTCATGCATATAACCACTGTCCCCAACATTTCCCAGTATTTTGTCTATTAAAGTTTTTACTAAATTCTGTAGGAGTGTACTGTGGACAGGTAAGTGCATCTTTTTATTTTGATGGGAATTATAAAAACTTGAAACCTAAGAACAGAGTCTAAATACTCCAAAGCTTGAACAGAGTGGCAGTATTTCCTGCTTAGTTCAGACAAACAGGTACCAAATAAGAGAATGTGTTTCAGCTTGTTACCTCTGTCTCCCAGGGAAGCCTTTAGTCAATGGAAAGTCCTCCTAGACTCCAAGAATTTGACTGAACAGAAACAAGTTAATTTTTGTTGCTGCCACAAGTTGTTAATACTTTTGCTTTTATTTCCTTCCCTGTTTTGTTAAAACTTCAGAGGCTGATAGATACTATTTTAATCTGGAAGATATAAATGTTTTGCTTGGGAATTCCATGACTACTTTCAGGTGCCATCTCCTCGTGCGAACGCTGGTCTGAATATCCTGTTACCTGTGTAATATTTTCTTAATGACTGGGCGAGGATATGGGAAGAATTGATGGTTTCCTCTCCATATCACTTTACCTCTTCTGTTCAGCCATATTAACACTTGTCTTGGAAACTGACCATATAGCAACAAACGTACACTTCCCAGCCACCCTAGTTAGTATTGCCAAATGATTGATCAGTAAGAGACAGGTGGAAACTGCCAGAATGGTGGATTCAGAGACCTTTCTTAAGACATAAGTGGCATTAAGTTTGTCTCTTTTATTCTTCAATATCACCTCCATCTTGCTGACTGGAATATGAATATCTGAATGTAAGTGTCCTGAACGGAGGGACGGGAACATCATGGAGCACTGAGATGAAAAATGTCTATTTTCTTGAGGCTCTAAGAAGTGTAAAAAGGCCTAATATTTGTTTTCTTGAGTTTTATGACTCTATAATTCAATATTGCATAAATTATTTTCAGTTTCACAAGTATATCAATAACTCCTTGTATTCTTTTAATATTATAAATTGTTTTTGGAAGATAATAAGGGATAACGATAGAAAAAAATCCTGCATATTACTAGGTACAAAAAACTTTCACAATTACAAATAAAAAGCTATTTTTAAACCTTACACAACAGAATCTGTAAGTGGAAGATGTCCTTCCGAAGTCTATTTGGAAATAGCGTGGGTGGTATATCATTTGACTGCCCTTGAACAGAAGGTATTACCTTGACCCACATTTTGTTAGAATTTGTGATAGTTTGAAAGGAATTCAGCATTACCTAGGGAAAATGACTTTGCCTGAAAATTAAAAATATGAACATCACTAACAGATTTTGATGCATCATTTATATGTAAACAAAGATATTCTAATTTCTAATTTTCCTCATCTGTTACAAGCAAGTCCCCAAACACCTAATTTAGGCAGCATTTGTTTATGCTCAAGTTACTAAGTAGGAAGAATTTTCTGTTTCTTGTGAACTACTCCCTGAGGAAAATATTTTAGTAGTTTAGAAAACTTTCATTTTAAACCAAATGCATGAATAGGAAAAAATTGTCAGTAGTTTTCACAATGTCTCGAGAAAAAGTACTCATACTAGGTCAAGAAAGGGGCACACTATGAGATGTCCAGATCCTTTGTCCAGAAGGCACCTGGGCAACAGAGCTCTGGGAGAGGGAGGCCCGAAGATTGTGCTGTAGCTTCTATTTTTAAGTGTTTTGTTAGTCATCAGTAGAGAAACTTAAAATAATCTTACCCATCTCTATCAAAATTACAAATACATTTACCTATAAACCCACTAACTCCATCATTGATATCCTATAGCTATTACTGCATGTGATTAAATGTATTTGAGAGTTTATAAATTGATCCTTTTTGTAATTCCAAAGGATTATAAAATGTTCATTTATATGGGACTGATTTAAGCAACTCTAAAATATCGACATAATGAAATGCTTGGCAGCTATTTAAAACAGGAAGGGAAGAAAACTTAAGAAAATTCTCCTTGTACAGATATGAGTGGATGTTCAAGACAGCAGGTAGGGTGATATAAAATTGGTGAGCCAAATATAACCATTCTGGGGAAATTTTATGTGATTCATATTGTTAAATCTAAAATCAAGCAAACTGAAAAAGAAGACGCAGACAATCCGTGTGTTATGTCAACTTTTTGTGTACAAGCTAGACAACAATTACTATTATATATGGTCACATGTCCTTGGAAACAGAAGATATTATTAAAATTAGTTACAGGTGGTATGGGGGGAAGGCACAGAGATAAGGATTTCCACTGTAAACCTTTGTCTTTTATTTTTTAACCAAGTGAATGTATTACTTACTTAAAAAAAAAACAAAACTTGTTTTGCTTACACTATTTTTGATGAATTTCAACTGAGCTTTCTTTTTTGAATGTGTGATATGAATCATAAATAAATAAAATACCCCAAACACATTCATGTACACAGCTATGATTCAATAAAAAAAATAAACAAACAAAAAATAAATAAATAAAATGACTGAGAAATTACTTCTTTCTAAGATGTCCCTCATTTAGTCACATATTTGCCAATATAGTTTTAAAATTTCTGGAATTCCAGACCTTTTCAATACTTTAAAAATAGCATTCACTTAAAAGCATTTTGTGACTCAAAACTACGCATATGTAAGACTGAACTCTCGATGTGCACGTCTAGGAAATGAAAACATTTTACACTTGATCTTAGCCAAAAGGCCGAGAAGCGATGGAAATGAAAACATTTTGCTACAACACTGACAATATTCTTCAGCCTCCTGAATTCATCCGGCCAAGGGTTTCCTGGTATCTTTTTCTTCACTACATATGTAGCTGTCACAAGGGGGTTAAAGGCTATTAGGAGCAAAATCTACTACATGTTATGAGCACCTGCGAGGACGGTGAGTCTCTGTTTTTCATGAAACATTTACAAGCTGCTTATTATAATAAGCATTATTAGGCCTTTCCAACTGCTATTCCCGTAAGAAGAAGGATGTTTTCCCAACCCACTTTGTAAGTATTTAAAATGCCTGATGATTCTTGGCTGTGAAGGTGCCGTTTGTTATATTCATAGATGTGCAGGAAGAGGCATATCTTCCCATTCTACATTCTTTCCCATTTTATTGGGTCATCCTATACATAGTGTGGGTGGGGAATTTGAAAGCATCTTCCGGTGGGTCCCGTGCACGTGTTTTCTGAGCTTTCCTAGGTGCTGCTATATTTTTATATCCAGATAGAAAATAGATGGAAGCCATGAGAACAGTGTGAAAGCCAAGGGCAATGGCTGCTCCTAAGTCTTCAGTAAATAACCAGCGTTATTTTATACTTACATAGAGCCTGGCTTTCTGGGTACTTAACTTACATTAAATCCATTAAATGCCCGTAGACATTACTAATACAACAAGTACTAATTTACAACAAGTAAATTTGTTAAACAAATTTAACAACAAGTTAAATTTCAGAAACTTAAGAGGTTAACGATGTGTTCAAGATCACACAGTGTCAGTGCTGGACCGGGAGAAAACTCAGGTAATTCAGGTTCAGAATCTATGCTTTTAATCACAATATAAGAAGTATTATGCATCTATACTACACTGATTTAATATATGAATAAATGAATGAGAGATTAAATCAGCAAATTAATAATGGTTTAATCCAATGTAATGAACAATGCTACAAAACACAATCTATTCCAAGTCTGGTTCAATTTATGTTTTAAGCCTAAGTGTCCCTAACTTCTTGACAAGACCACCGAAATAGTAAATGCATCATTCTGTTTATAACCACAAGGATTCTACGATTCCATAAGTGAGTATAAAATACATTTTTTCTCAAATTCAAACTTGTTCCCAATCTTGTTTGGGAGATCATAAATGAAGGAGAAGAATCAGTTTTTTTTTCATTTAAATCATTTTTAACAGAATAGCCAGGACAGTTGAGGATGTACAATACAGAAGGAAATGTTAAGAAGGCAAAATCTCTTGTATTCTATGAAATTTGTGCTCGGAAATTCATTACCAGTATGAAACTCTCCATTCCTGAGGTGTCCTGAGCACATGTAGGAAGGGTGTCTACCTATCCTGAGGAGGGGGTAGGAGGGTAGGAATTTCCCTAAAGAAGCCTTGTGCTGAGTTCTGAAATAGAAGCGGAGTAAGCCACTGAAGAAGGAAGGAAGCACAGGACAGGGCATTCTGGAAGCAAGTTCTGACCCAGAGACAAGAGAAATGACTGTATTCAGGGAGCGGCCTTTAGGTCACAAATTACATTCGGCTTTAAATGGGAGTGGTGTGAAGAAGTAAGGTAAAGAAGGTCTATCGGGCTAGGCTGCGTAACGAGAGTTTTAATCTGTACACAAGCCTGGACTAGTGAAGATTTTTATCTAGAGATGGCACAAATCCATTTTATCAATAAACAATTATTGAAACTTCCACACAGTAGGCACTGTTTCCAGCTCTTGGGATGATTAGATTTGCAGTTTATAAAAAATGACTTTGGCTTCAGGGCCCAAAACTGACTGGAGAATGTTAAAAATAAGAGCTTGGGACATCATGAAGCTGGTATTTTAACAGGAAAGAAATTGCTCTTTACCAAAGGAGGAGGAAAGGCCATTGAGAGTGGCATGCAAATTTGAAGGGTAAGCAGAGTAGAATCAAAACTTATTGATTGGGGCGTCGCCTGTGGCTCAAAAGAGTAGGGTTCAAATCCAGTCCCAGCCCAAAACTGCAAAAACAAACAACCAAACAACAAAAAAACTTTTGATTGATTCAACGTGTGATGAGGCACACGTGGGATGGGAGAAAATTCAAGGATGGCTTAAGAACTCTTCTCTTCATCCCTCCGCAGGTAACATTTGCTGCCTATTTTGCCTGTATTACAGCACCATGAAGGTGTGAGGAATTGGAAGGATGGAATTAACTTCAGTTGAGGTAATATAGAGGAAACGAAAGCATTTCTTAGGAGACATGACAAGTTAACACGAGTTATAAATGCACATGGTATGTCACACAGCTAGTATGTAACAGACTGGTGAGTCTGAGGGTCAGGAGGTCAAAGTGGACTCTGTAAGGAGACAGCAGTTCAGATTCATTCTTCAGACTTCAGCACAAGGTTAATCCCGCAGAGAAATGCCTCCTTTTCCGGCTTGCTCTGTCCCTCAAACCTATTATTCTGCATTATAGAATCTAATGATGAAAGCACCTTTTATAACAAACTATACCTATTTGATGTTTAAAATTTGATAAATTTGACATATATAAAACTGTGTATGTATATATATATGAAGCTAGGTAGATAGATTGCCATTGCTTCCTCACGAATGCTGTGACTACCTCTTAATGAAATTACATGTGAGATTACCTTCTGTGGAATAATATGGAAAGCTAGAAGAATTTTCAGATGAGAGAGACAAAAGAAAATCAGAGTTGTTTTCAAAGAAGAAAGAAAATAAGTAAAATAATTTTAATGAACATTTGCAAATATCTACTAATAAAGTATGAAAACGTTGACTTCATGCAATGGAGAGACAATATTCAAATAAATTAACACTTTCAAAAAAACCTACAAACTTTCAGTGTTTGTTTTTTCTGTTACTTATTTTTCCCCTCATCCGTGCACAAAACAGAAAAATAAATGAGCCGTGAAATGCAAATCGATTTAGTAGGGCTGCTTGTTAACAACTCCAGGAAGATTTTGTTATGGAAAGAAGGTTGAAATTTAATTGTTCAAATGAGATTTGGGGATTTTCTCTAGATTTCATTAATGTGCTGTCGCTACTTCCTATTTCTACAGGGAGCTGAGAGTTGAGAGTAATGAGCACATATTTGGTGTTTGGGACACACACACAGAAATCAAAACTGTCATCAAGGCATACATTTTACACGTTATTAAATTTTATATAACCGACAACATATTTTCCTAAGAAAACAAAACATTCAGGATGAGACTCTTTCAGCCATATAAGCAACTTTAATTATATTGCTGGGTAGCTGTGCCAGGCAGCACTGCCTTCCATGGAAAGGGAAGTTTACCTGCATTTAGTGACACTGGCCCTACCCTGTAGCTCCATGGAACATAAATTCTAATTCCTCCTCTAGGCGTGGGATTTTTCAGAAGTAGAAATCATGCCATCAATTCCTCTAAAGCTGAGCTCTTCAGGACTTGCAAACGTCTCAATGACAGAGTTACAAACACTTCCTAATATTGTTCACACTGCTCTGAATCTGTCTTTATTTTGTGTATCTTGTAGAGAATTGCACCAATGGCAGTAAATGTCACCCTCAGTACACTGGACCAAGGGATGTCTTTGATCCAAACACTATTAGATGCACGTATTAACATAACCCAAGTTTTACAATTAGTTTTTAAACCAAGAGTAGGCACTAAGTAAGAATCTGCTTAGTTCTGTAATACAACTATGATTTCCCCATTATGAAAGTGAAGTGCACATGATACTATTTGTCCACAAAAATTCATGCACCTGAAAATGGTTGTGAAAAATCTCACAAAAATAAGAAAGTGTTTACTATTTATTTCAAATTTTGGCAAAAGTTTATTAAAAGCATAAGTTTTCAAATTAGATGAAATAGCATTTAAATATAACTCTGCTATTTCCTCTCTCTGAAGATGAACAAGTTTCTTAACTTTTCTAACCTTCAGCTATGTTGCTTATAAATATTTTGTCAATGCTAAAGTTGTACATTTGGGGGAAGTTAAAATAATCTGTGCAGTGCTTAGCATACATAGGTCATTGTTCATATTAAGTAGTTACCAAATGATATCCATAATTTTAACTCTCCACCAAGGGCATAATCAAGAACAAACTTAATCATCTTATTATACAAGCTGCTTCACTTGGAAAGGAAAATGTATATGTCTACATTAAAAGAGTCCTATTTAAAGTAAATTTTTAAAAAATACTTACTTTGTGCTTGGCACCGTGCAAGGGAAGTTATATTTCTTCGTGTGAACCTTAGATCAACTCCCTGAGGTAGTTATTATATTTATTTTGCACAGGAAAAAACTGGAATACAGAGTGGGTGTAACCAGATCTTTTGGGAAAAAAATAAGAGAAAAACAAAACTTTATAAAATGAGAGACATTAAAATATGTGATATAGTTTGGATGCTGTTCCTGTCTCCATCAAATCTCATGTTGAAATAGGATCCCCAGTCCCGGAGGTGAGGTCTAAAGGAAACACTTTGGTTCATGAAGGTGAATTCCCAGTGAAGGGCTTGGTGCCCTGACTTCAATGCAGTGAGTTCTCACTCTGTTAGTTCATGGGAGAACTGGTTGTCAAAATAGCCTGGCACCTGCTGCTCCCTCTCTTACTACGTGACACCTAACCTCCTCCTTCTTCTGTCATGAGGCTCTCAGCAGAAACAGATGCCAGCAGTGCCTGGTTTCTTATGCAGCCTGCAAAAGCATGAGCCAGATAAGCCTCTTTTTTAAATAGGTAACCCTGCCTCAGGTATTCCTTTATAGCATACAAAATGAACTAAGACAACGCGCTTTGTTAAAAAAAAGTATAATGAGAATACATGGTCTTCCATATCTAATTACATAAATGTGGAAGAACATTGATACATAATTATATTACATGAACTCATAATTATAATCACGAGTATATTTTCTCTCTGATTTTCTAAATTTAAGAAGCAAAAGGGCAATAATACTGAAAGCACCAATTCAATACACTTGGAAGTAATGGTATAAAAGTCTTGGGAGTCAAAAGATGAAAAACAATAAACAAACAACAACAAAAAAAACCAAAAACGTTAACAGCAAGGGGTTATAGCGAATTCAAATATGGGCATAGATGTCCAGAAGATCCAAGCAGGACTAAATGACATCTTACTACACACAAACCTAAGAACACTTTTGAACATATTGCAATCTTTTTTATACGATTTCTTTAGGAATTAGATAGACATGAAGCGAATACGGAAGTAACTAAGAAGATCGGGCCCAGTGTCTCCCACTGAGTCATAAAACAGGTCAGTACTGCCTGGCAACTAAAATTGATGCTTCTCGACAAAATTAATTTGAATTAAAATAATAATTCCCTTTCAGTGATGCATCACTCACTTTGGCAAACCTCTCCTCTCCATGTCATCCAAAAATTCTTCTATAAGGTTAAATCTTTGTCACGGAGGCATTTTTGTGTCAGCATCTCCAAAATTTAATTTAAAATGTGTACGAATTCTGTGCATGATGCTATCTTCCCAAGGCTAGGAATCATGTCCTCTTGCTTTCTTTCACATAAGAAAATTAATCATTTGAGGAGCATTAAAACAGTTTTTGGCAGGAGCCCAGATTCCACTAGACTATAGGCTCCTAGTGTGCCGCGATATTAAAGTGAAATATTTGAATGTTTGTGCTTTGCAAAGTCCATTTTCTGATGGTGCTAACATTTTTCTGAATTTTCTGTTCTGGTTCAGCCTCATCTTATGTCTCTGAAGTTTTCAGCTCCATGATTTACTTCAATTTTTAATCATGCATTTTTTATGGGGCATTCATAATATCAATAGCTTATTTAATTCTCCTGCACTGAAATGTTTGTGTCACGGGTAGAATTGAGGAAAACAAAGAACTGTGATCAAAGAACTTCCCTGAAAGCCATGACACATTTTCTCTTGCCAGTTAATCAGCTTGAAGCTTCGAAATAACCTGGATATGATCATTTGAGTTCTCAAATCAGGAATGTCACTAATTTCTATGAGGAAATCAGCCCTAGTTTTAATCAAGCTTTTCTTTGCTGGTTTTTGCTTTTCCTAAACTGCACAGAGAAAGTAAGATTGTCCTTACCTGGAGCACAGATATGGTGATAGTAAGTATTGTAAATGTCTCTTAAAAAACATCAGACCATATTAGAAGTAACTGACATTAAGTCTCTTGGTAATATTCGTCTGCTACCAGAGAGTATTCAATCAAGTCAAAAATATTTATGAGGACAAAACGCCAGATGCCATTGACTTAGTAAATAATAAAATCGTAATTTAGTAAGTGATTTCTTGGATATTGACAGCTGAAGAATTTAAATAACCATGTAAATTTGATAAAATGCATAATAACAATGTGATGTCTTTTAATGTGTTAATTCTCCTTAAAAAGAGAATTTTAACACTGTATTCTCAATTAAAAATTAATTAAAAACCAAATTTAAGAGTTCCAAAATACCTTTTTTTTTCTTGGTAAGTATATTGATTCTTTGGAATAAATTATTGTTCCACAAAGCCTGACAAGAATGGTATGTATTGATTGCAAAATACTCTTTAGAAATAACACAGCCCGTGATTTAAATGTAAAATAGTATTAGCTGGCAACAGCAAACCCTGGTTGGAGAATCTTCAGTTCAGTGTAAAATTGTTTTCTTATTATCCCAGTATCTGCTTTTCTAAAAGTAGTAGTAAGAAATGGAGATGGTGTTTCCAAAAGTGATGCTGGAATCATTTGGGCCAATACTTGGGATTTTTATCTCCCCTGCCATAGGTTTGGATCTAGATTCACCAAATACCTCTACTCTTGGACCAAACCAGCTGTCAATTACTTCTGGGGGAAAACTTTTCTCACTCTTGTTAAGAGGAGCCAATTTTACTACCAAATTCAAAAGGCAATTCTGGGCTTTATGATGATTGGATGATTGGTTTGTCTCAGGTTTCCGTGACTTTGTCTGTACCTGTGTCTGTGGCCTGAGATACACGCCACAGTTTCCATCTCAAGATAAAAAATCAGCTTCCAAAGTCACACAAGTTTGACTATAACCAAAACTAGCAAACATTCACTACCCAAAGGAAGTTTAAAGCACCCTCTTCAAGGAGATGTTTTTAGTCTTGGATGGCTTTAAAAAATGCAAAATAAAATATGAAAATGTCAGTTCAGGCTAGTATAAGCTTATGTGTCAATGTCAGTAATACATATATTATGTAATATAAGAATTCATAGCAATTCATCTACTAAAGACATAGTCTTTAATAAATAGATGTTAAATAAATTAAATTCACTGAATTAAACTAGTATATTTATCACTATGCTTTCATTTTTAAAAGCTTTTATAGATGGAAATAAACTGGCTTTTGTAGGATGTATAGATTGGTGGAGAAGAAAAGTAACAAAACATCAAGTACAACTCAGCAAAAGCAAACATTATATTAGAAGAGAAAATGCAAACAATTCCAACTTGAGTCTTGGGTTTATAATTTGAAGAGTCAGAGCTAAGAAGAAGAAATAAATTGAGACTCAATATAAATGACATTCTATGCAACAACAGCTAAATATTTTTTTGTGGAGTAATGATTAACAGAAAGCTGAGAATTTTAGAAAATTATGATTGGTGATCTATAATAAAGATGTTTTGCCTAACGCTGAGAAGTAGCTCAGAACTGATACAAATAAGCTGAGTCTTAGAAATTTGAGTATTTGAAGATACTAGAGTCTAAAGAAGACAACTTCAGTGTACCCTGAATTATTCTTGGGTCTATTTTTTAAAGCAACTATTTCTCCTCAATGTAAATTTTTGGTTTTAGACTCCCCAATATAATTTTTAAATGGTTGACATCTGCTTTTGCAGAAACCATACAACAAAATAATTAAAAGGTTGTTGGGTAAGGAAAGCTGGATAAAGATAAGACTTTCTAATAATAGTTATTCAAATACCAAATACAATAAAAATGATGAATTTGACTACAAAAATTATTTCATGATAAAAATTCTATAAGCAAAGCAAAAAGAAAGTGACAAACCATCAGAAAATATTTACAACACATATCATAGCTTATATTCCAACTTTACAAAGAACGTTTTAAATTGATAAAATAATGTTCAACATTTTATAGAAATTAACACACAGGGAAAAACATACAAAAAGAAACATAAGAATGGCCCTTAAATATAACATAGGGTGTTTGATCTGACTCATACTAAGACAAATGAAAATTAAACCATAGGTCACTATCACTTCCCTTTCATCAGGTCAATAAAAATTAAAAAAGAAAAGCTCAATGCTGGCGAGGTTGTACAGAAATAGGCCATCTCATATGTTGTTCATAGAAATACAAATGGTCCCACCTCTACGGAGGCACATCTGGCAAAATCCGACAAAATGTTATGGTCACTCCCTTCAACTTATTTCCACTCCTATGACTCTGCTTTGTTATATACCTCAACAATATATAAATGCAAATCCTCAAAGTTCTTCATGGCAGCAATAATTTGTAATTCAAAATATTTGCATTCGCTTAAATGCTCAAGTATGAGATATTATTTAATAAACTAGGATACACACAACAGAGGATTACATGACTGTAAAAATAAAAATAATGGAGAAGAGATCTATGAAATGATGTGAAATAATTTATAGAAAATATTAATAAAATTTTAAAAGGCAAATTCTAAAAGAGCATATAAAAATGCTGCCATTTTCATAGGAAAGAAAGGGAAATAAGAAGACATCTGCCGTTTTCTGCAAATAACAAATGTAGGAATAACAAGCCGGAAAACAATGGCGTTGGCTACTGAGCAGAGGTGAGGGCAACAGGTGGCAGAGAGGAGAGGTCACTTACTTGTCCACATCTTTCTGTTTAGTTCTGATTTGGGAACCATGCTAACGTTCTGCATGTCCCAAAAATGAAATAAATGAAGGCAAGAATGGAAAAATGTCTAAAACTGAAATAAAGGAATGCAATTATGTTTTCTGAAGAAGAAATTGGTACATTAAAGTATGGCAGAAATTTTAAATTATCCGACACTGATAACTATATCGTAGTTATAAAAGTGTCCTACTTTGTGGTAAAGAAAAAATTAAGTGTTTAAAGATAAATGATCTTGCAGTCTGCAACACATTCTCTAATGGTTTGGAAAAAACATCTTAGGTAAGGAGAAAACAAGTAATACAGTCAATAAAACAGTATTAACCACAAATCTAGGTACAAGATATGCAAAAATTTCTTATTGTTCCAACTCCTAAATTTGAAATTACTTCCAATGGAATGCTTTAAAAATGGCAAGTTAAAATATAAATTTCAGAGGGTTTATTATTTTTTCTCAGGCTTTTCTACTATATTTCTGTTCCAACTGTGTGAAATCCGTTCCACTGGAACATTGTAAGAGAGAATTAAAATAAGTGTGAACTTAGTGGTATGACCTTAAACTAAGCAGAGATGTTCTCTTTAAAAGCAGGTGATTTAGGGACATATTTCTGCATACATATAAGTACATATGTATGAATATATATGTTCACACATAAACTCATACGTTTTACCACTTTAAAAAATTACCGTTCACTCATTACAAATGAAAAGACTGGAAGAACAATTTAAAGCAGTGATAAGAAAAGATATGGCATTATCTTTAGAGGGAACTGACATATAGAAAAACAACGTTTATTATGTGAATATAACCTTTTTATTAGTAAGATTTTCTTTCTGAAAGACAACTCATTTTAAGAAAAGACTTAAGCACATTTTGCTGAATTATAAAATAATGATTGCATTATATTATATAGAATCTCAGAAATGAACATGAGTTCTAATAAGAAGCTATCACATGTAGACATACTCTCCCAATTCATATTATGAAACACTTTACATTTTGAGATCACGAAAGTGCTTTTTATTGTGCAAAAATAAGGAAATTACCAATATCAATAAGTTTCAATTGATTAAAATATGATTAGGTATATAAAAGTTGAATTATTTTTATTCTTATTCATCAGTTCATTGTGATTTTATTTTTACTTATTATATATCTAGTTTGTTCTGAAAATTTATTTTTAAATACCATTTCCTAAAATAAATGGAACATATCAGAAACCAGGCTGAAATGTTTTAGTTTCATGGAGGTTTATGACAAGTTCTAAGTATCTTCTTCAATATTTCTCTACTAAACAAAATGATAGAAGTTGCTAAATGAATCAGGTGTTAATAATTTATTAAGGAAAAAATTAATTGAAATGACAAAGAAATAATCTAATATAAATGAAAGATGAATTTCAATATTACTTGTTTTCTACGAGTGTGGCACTGACTGTTAGAATAATGCTGTCTTACTACAGGGCTATTTTTACTTTTTTTTTTTTTTTTTTTAATTGTTGGGGATTCATTGAGGGTACAAGAAACCATGTTACACTGGTTGCATTTGTTAGGAAAAGACCCTCTTACAATCGTGTTTTGCCCCCAAAAGGTGTGGCACACACCAAGACCCCAAGA